>JAOEHK010069838.1:20091-42816 GCA_025447835.1 Labidoglobus nevermanni | reverse complement strand
GAGAAACTTCAGGTTTTTTTTGAAATGAGACGTGCAAATGACGAAAAAGTTCAAAGCAAACTAACAAATTTCATTTGTAATGTACAGAAATGAAAAATAAATATTTCGTACGCAATTATGTACGTATTTTTATGATTTTTTTCACCAACCCTATTACGAGCACTCGGATATAACGAGCAAATCTCACGGTCCCTTCGAGCTCGTTATAACCGAGTTCGACTGTAATTACGATTGCATTGAATTCGTAATAGAGTTTTTACATATTTTCAGTTTAGCGAAGTAAACAAATATGAACGGCTGTCCGTGTCAGAGAATAAATTCATTAAACAAATTTGAAAATGCGGGAGCACAGCGAGAGTAATTGAAAGTGTCTTGGAAACTATTTGCGGTGTGCAAGGGATGCTCGAAGTTGAGCATGCAAGCAGATCGCGCTCGTTTTGGCTCACTCAACTATTGCAAATGCAGGTTTGTTAATTATTCGAATCCGCATTGCGAGCGCGCGCTGTAATTCATTTCGGAAAGCTTGTTGAAAGCGGAATTAAGCCGCAATCTGCTTAATTGTTAAGCTCCCCAACATAGTTTGAAGAGGAGATGTTCTCGTCATACATTTATGATGCGCTTTCAATTGGACTTGAGCGACAACACGGCCGCCTCAACTTGGATTGCGAATTACCTGGCGATAGTCATTGTCGAAGAGACGCGTACTCTGATGCAATGCGGCTGCAATCAAAATGTAGCCCACGCACTTGTGGACGTTGGGCATTGTGCAGAACTTGCGCGCGAGAGGAGCATGGCACACGTAGATGTAGCGCTGGACTGCTAGAGCTAGTGTCAGCCAGATACTAGCTGTGTGGAACATGTTCGGGATCACCTGCAACAAGAAGCAATAGACTTGGCTGCGACCACTGGCCAGGCGCGTTTACTTCGTGCATAACGGTCCAAAAGTAGCAGACGCTGATCGGCCACAAGGGCTTGTAGTGGTTGCCGAACGTGTACATGTAGATCAGCCAGGGTGCGGGAAACAGCAGAGTGAACATATCGCAGAGAGCCATTGCCATGAGGACGACGTTGGTTGGGGTGCGCATATGCCGCTTGCTCAGCACGACCACGATCAGCGTGTTGAAGATGATGGTGACGACGAGGAGGAACGGCATGATGTAGCCATACATCGGGACGGCGTACGCGATCGGAATCTCGTTGGTCACGTTCACATAGCCGGCCACCTCAAAGATCGCCGATGACGCATTCGGACTGACCATGAGGGTGTCGTTGGCAAAGGCCTCGTTTAGGTCGTAGCTGTCCAGGTCGGCCACCAGGAAGTCCCGCGACCAGATCGCCGTCGTGTTCAAATATGCCATTCGTAGTCACTGAAGCTTGCTCGGATTTGCATTTCTCCAACTTTTCCCATTCGACTTTTTCTGCCGCCTGCGAAAGATGAAACAAGTTTTAATCAACTATGTTGCTTTGTGAATTAAAGGCGCAATAGCGGATGGATATTAATGACTGGGTGGAGGAAATAAGAAATAGTGGAACACAGATAAAGGAGTTCCGGAAGACCTAGGAAGAGATGGAGCGACAGCAGAACCCTCCCAGATCGAAGACCGCTACAGTGAGGAAAAACAGTCATTTTACCTAGCAAATGATAGCAAATGTAGACAGGTACAAGGAATGATTCCATTTAATGATGGTGAATAATTGATTTCTAGCTTCCAGTTTTTCCCCAGGTCCAAAAAGGGGCATGTCATTGTTAACAGAGGAAAATCGTTCGTTGAATATTCAAGCGGGTGCGCGTCTCCAGGGAATATTATGTGAATACGTTATCGGTTTTCAGCGCATGGAGTCTTCCGTCCCTTTTTACGTCTCTGTGAACGTCGTGCCCAGATGTGCAGCACTGCTAAACGATAATGCACAAAGGGTCGAAGCGCAGCAAGACGATTCGGCTCTCCCTACACGGATTTATTGCAATAAAAGATGCTATTACTGACATTTATGCAAATATACAGTAATCTAAGCTTCCCCTTCGCCATCGATTCAATCCCCCAATCATTAAATGTGGTTGGATTGTTTTCCTTTAAATGCAATTATCTCAATTCAAATGCTTAGACGTCCGGATTTTCGGTAAAATATTGGTTCTTAAAAGTGCGATTTGCATCACAAGTAAATCTGTATAGAAATTGAAACTCAGATAGCATTTCCGTCTCCAATCGATCATCGCAAGATGCTTTGGAGGGTTTAAGTGCGATTTTCATTCGAATTCGCATCCATTTCCGAGCGTAATCGATGCACTCGTTATTATTGCATACATTCACAATAAACCCCTATCAATTGCAGATGGATGGCTATATTTACAAGTGATTATTGCGAGAACATCGATCATCGTTTTCAAACAACACTAACAAATGCTAACAAAACACATTTGATTAATGAATTTCTTGCTTTTGACACAAGACAATTTCTAATTGCTTGTTCTTCCTACAAAAGTAATGCAATGAATAAGAAAATAGGTTGATTGTATATGCGAATTAATTGGATTCCAAATCAAACAAGTAAAAGATTTTAGACTAGATCCAATCTTGCCAGTTTCAATTGAAACCCACATCCACACACACAATTTCTCGAAGAAGATAGCATCTTGAGGTAAACAAGAAAAGCACTTAAGTCTGAGTGCAAGCCGTACTTTGTATAATGTCAGACAAGCCAACGAAAACGTGGACGATAAAGTAGTACATCTAATGAAGACTGACGGGCAGTGACATTACCGGAAGTTGGGAAATGTCGCCGCATAAGAAACAGATACTAACTTATTTTGCGTTGCTGGTTTTACTGCACTGAAGCTAAAGTAATTGAAGGCAGGTCTGCTGAAAAGGTAAATTGTTCGAGGACCAATTAAGGCGCTCTTACATTGGATCTAGACGAGATAAGAACTGAAATAAGGCTCGAGCCGGAATTTATTCAGGCGATATAGATAGCCTGCCGTAATTTACCATTGTCAAGGTGTGGCAAAGTTTAATGGCTGCGCATCAACACTGCAATAATATCCAGAAAGGGTCGGCAAATGTTCTATTCAACAAATATCGCTGAAAGTCGTAATAGAATGTGTTTTATACGCAATGCAGCGATCCATCTAGCTTGTTTACAACCCTAACTAACTAGCTTTGAAAAAATGCAATGCATCGCAATGCTGAAAAGTTTTTTAATATTCGAGTGAGCGCAGACGTGACAATTCTGCGCCTGGTTCTTGCAGGAGATGCAGTTCCTTACACTTGCACTTCATGTGATGTTTCATACACTTTGCGCGTGTTTTATCGTGGTACTTTTTAGTTTGCCGTTGTGCAATTTCAGCCAGAATGCAGCTGGCAGTTACTGAAATTCACTGCAAATGTTTGCTCAACTTTGCAATTTGCCCGCATCGGCAAGAAATTAATGAATTTTTCATTCAACGATTTTATCAACGCCACAAAAGTTTGGCACTCGATCGAAATGAGTTGACACTAGTGGAAAGTATTAGAAGTGTAGAGGGCGAAAAGTTACAAGAATTCGCTGTATTTGCATTCGCTATTGGAAATTCTACGATCGAGTCGATACGTAGATATCTTTTGATCCAATTCACTCCTATTCCAAATGCTTCGAAATCGAGTTAATTATGCGCAAAACTGCGGCGAGTACAAAAGTGTAAAATGTGGATTTACTCAGGGATGCAAAATGGATTCAATTTTCGATTCAACTGAAAATGAAAGCAGGCATGAATGCGATTATGATGGCTAAATAGGATTACCTAAAGTTAGTGTCGGCTCAAGGATTTTAGCGCCCTTCAAATGGGTGTAATTGGTAAAATTTGGTTGCCTTCCTATTCCTATTATTAGAGCCGGCCCTGTCTAACGTATATTCCGATGTAGATAAGTCACCATTTGACGATTTTCTCGTTGTTCGGAAGCCACATGTCACCAGATACAGAATATGGGCATAAATTATGACTGGTGTGATAATAAATCAATATGAATGCATAATAATGGCATTTCTTGTATTCTGGGATGAAAATTTAAATTATTTATACACGCAGAAAGAACTTGCAATATGATTTTCTTGCAAGAAGCTTCCTGGATCGCGAAATGAAGGAAAAACTCGTTTCCGGTCCCCATAAAAGTCAAATAGGTTGTGGTTATTGACACTTTTTATAGTTTTATTTGTGCGTTAGAATTCAGCTGCGGTGAGTGTGGCAATAATAATAGATGTGCCTTTATTGTTCTCTTTATTGTTATGTACACATCCATATTGACAATTTATTGGCATTTTCGTTCGATTGCCTGCCCTGGCTCAAAGCCGCATACTGATTTATGGCTTAACTACTATTTTCTGGATAAGGACATTTCTAATACTCGCCCATTGATAGACTTTCCCCTTCTGCTTCCTTTATGGTTACCACCCAGCATCTTGCTTCGTGTTTCTTTTTCGGGGTTTACTGTTTTTTTACCCCAGTAAATCATCTAAAGTTTGGCTATATGTACACGAATGATAATTGCTAGGATAGAATTTGCCCGAAAGTGTTTCTTTCATATTCAGATATTCGGGATGTGAATGTCAATGCATGACAAATACGCGGAAATGCACTCCACTTGTCGCAGCGGAATCCGAGGACTAAATGTGCGAGAATAGTGAACAGCACCTCGAAATAAAAGGGATGGGATAACACGATCACCCAAGTCCGGTGCAACGCGGTCTTTGCACATTTGAGTACGAATAATAAAATGGTTCTATTACACATTGTGTTCTGATTAACACATGGTTTTATCGAAATGTAGAAAAATGATAGAAATTCAATTTCAGAATATTTGATTTTATGCGGAATATAAGATTCAAGTAATGGTCACATGAATATTCCAAACTTGCTTTTCATTTTCTTAGTATTCAAAGTAATTTGATAAGAAATGCATAACGAAACGGGGAAAAAGTTGGAATTATTTAAAAATGTGCATCAAGTATAGCACCGTAGGCAAATAGATGACGGAAACTTGAAGTAAACAGGAAGGACGAAGACGAAACGGAAAAAGTTTTACGATTCAAGTTTGAATATATGGAAAACAATTTTTAACACGTCCGTACAAGACCTCTCAACAAGATCTCTTGCAATTAAATGTCAATCCATCCAGGACGCGCAATTGTTTCAATTGTTGGCGAAGAAGCAGAGAGAAACCACGTGTTGCGTCATAAATAGCTGTGTCTTCGGTATAGGCCGCAGGGGATCGCCTTGGAAAACTATCATCATTTCGTAGAATATCGTATATCATCACTTTTGCAATGGACAAGAAGGAGACGCGAGGGCTCATAATCCTTGCCAGTAGGACGCCAACATATGACTACAGACTAAGCGATCAAATAAAGAATAAACGAATGCCCAACCGAATGCGGAAAGCTTAATATTGCTTGCCCCTTGTTGACAAGAAACGTGTCATAGAAAAAGCAATCGAGGATGAGAACGTTTCGCCGAAAAGATAGGGTTGCTAGGATACAGCTCGCACAGTAAATTTAGCACATTGCAGATCGAGGCTGCGGAAACGAATTTGGAAATTGTGCTGGAAATCAGCGCCCATTAAATACTGCTGAGCAAAATGGCACATTTTCGTGTTATCAGTTCGTCCTGGAAATTTCCTTGTGTGCAAATGCTATCTATATGTATCAAGGGATCACTGATGCACGATATGCTCGTAATTTATGAGGGATCATCGCTAAGGAGGAGAGTGGAACACACAATTTGCCTCAAATTAGTTGGGCTCTTGGCTGCGAAGGCCTCTAACTGCCTCGATTTGGCATCAGTTACCACCGAAGAAGCATTCTCGGCCAATTCAATCTTTTATTCAAAGTTTCCACGTCTTTTTCTAGTGATTTATGTGATCCGTATAAAATAATGTGAGAAAGAAAGTGAAGCAAATGTAAGATTCTACAGTCAAGGGATGTTGAACAGTTATCGTAAAACAACATATACATTAGGATGGCGGAAATTTCTCCGGTGTTCCAAGGCAAGCATTTCAAATAATAAAATAGAAAATATTGTTTGCCTTTCTTTATGAAATCCTCCCAAATGAAAGTGTTTGCTTCAATCTCCTATAAAGCGTAAAAGGAGTTAGTGGAAAAGGACAGTAGGATGTTGGTCACTGCCAAAATAACACAGAGAGAAAATTTGGTTGTTGAATGGTATGCAGGATAATGTCTAAAATTCTATGAAACTGTTGAAGGAACTTTGCACAATTTTACGAAGGAATTTGCATAAAATGTCATCAAAAGTGTGAATGACGCAGCGAGGAAGTGCATTAGGGTATTTGACTTTTATATTTCGCCATTGTGCGCTCTTATTCACATGACGGATGGATCCAGAAATGCATCCCTTGCATGCAATAAATCAATCACGAGCTTTCGCAATTTGCATCAAACATAACCCGAAGGCGTAGCCTGCTTGAAACAAACGCATCTGCTCGCATTTCCTGCTAAATCTAGTGACTAATTGCGAATAATTAATAGATCGTTGCATAATTATCAGGTGTACTCGAACACAATTTATTATGCAACAGTAGTGAATTTATTCGATGCGTTAAGTCAGGATGCAACGAACAAGCACGGGGAATACCCGAGGTTTCCACCCTTGCGGTTATCTGTGACGTTACTTCTATTACTACTTGTATAGCCATAATTGGTAGGGAATTCCCCATGCAAGATCTGTTACCCAATTGCTTGAAAGAGGGTTATATATTTATTAAAAATTGTCACATCAACGAATCGCTTGATAATTATACATCAAACTAATATTTGACTGAGTAACTGTTATCAATTCAACCCAACTAGCGATTTGTCAAAATGAATGAAAATTCATTGAGGATTTGAAGCAGTTGCTACTCAATATCAGTCCTGACTACTGTAGTTTGTGCCCCTTGTTTCTTGCCACAGCTATTACCCAATTGTTTCTGTTTACCATGGAAACTCTTCCTGGAAATGCAAGCGTCAGGTGGCAACGACGTTCAGTACAAACAATTTGTGAGCTGTTCTTAGGTCTTGACCTGCGCTTTTACGTGTTATTTCGGATCTCTACCACCTAATACCAGCTTTCCAACTGAATTCTCTAGTCTGGCAAGTGTTTAAATACCTGTGAATTGTCACAATGGACTTCCTCTTACCGAAAGCCAACTTCAAAGTGAGCAAGTTGACATGTAAAGAGTTTGTAAGTATGATAATGTAACGTAGTGAATAATTCAATGTGGCCAACGTATATAAACTGGGGGATACTAGCCTACCTGCCAGATTGATTCTGCGTGGAGATCCTCTGCCCAACTCCACCTGCAACCAATAAATAGCTTTATTTTTTCGTATTCAATTTGGTCCTCGCCTCTGTTGACCTACTGCTGCGTTAATTTCGCGTCAGGATAAATTGGAGGCGAAAGACCGCAAACGCGCCCTACTCTATCTGATTGAGAGCTATTTGCGAGACCACAATCTGCACGCATCGGCCGACAGTCTGGCCAGCGAGGCACAATTAAGCAATCAATTCGAGTTATGTGACAACGTCGACCTGGACATGGTTCTGCAGGACTACCACAGCTTCTACTTCGCCCGCTTCGCCAAGTATCCGAAAGTGCTGAAGAAAAGTTCGTCGGACGCGAGCGGGAGCACTCACTCGCCGGCGAAAGGGCGTCTGGCGAAGCCGCCCATCCGGCCGGCGAATCCGAACAATTCAAACAATGTGCGCACCTCGGCGCAGGGGTGAGTACAACTTAGCGCCTTTGAAACGGCTTTGATGTGGCGCTTTTTGCGGCCGCAGGGCACCGCGAAAGTGCGAACTGCACGTCGATGTCATGTGTCTGCAAAGCGGGCACGACTCATGCCAGGAGCGGCAGGATAAGCAGCTGGACGGTCGTATTCCGGCGCTCTCCGACTTCGAGGGCTACTCCAGCGAGTGGCGCGAGATGGCCGACTTAATCACTCGCGAGATAGTGTCGAAGAAGCCGCGGACGTCGTGGGCTGATTGCGTCGGCTTGGGTCATTGCATCGATCTGCTAAAGGAGGCCGTTGTTTACCCGCTCGCCTACCCCGACGCGTTCAAAGGACTGCTCGCGCCCTGGCGAGGTTTGTCGCCGCTGCGAATACCATCCTTTTCAAACGCCGCTTATTTCTCCAGGAGTGCTCCTGTTCGGCCCGCCGGGGACTGGAAAGACGCTCCTGGCCCGAGCTCTCGCCGCTGAAAGTCGCGCCACCTTTATCAATTTGACGATCAGCTCGTTCGTGAGCAAATGGCGCGGAGAATCCGAGAAGATGCTCAAGGTGCTCTTCGATGTGGCGAGGTAAATCTCAAGGGATATGTAGATGTGGAAACAGAGATCCACATCACTGATAACATACTCGCTAATTGGATAGTGTTGTCGAGATTTTTGTATGCTTCTAGTATCACTTCTCTTGTCTTGAGTGCCAAGTAATTGAATTTCAAGTTGGAAATGTGAGCTAGAGCTTTGAAAATTCTTATCCTGTGTTTGGTGGCTGGGAAATTGAGAGGATCAAAGCCTCTTTTATCCTATTATAAGTTTAGAACTGTCCCAAGTGCGATGTCTTTGTAGTTACTTAGAGGGTGGGAGATTGCTGTACTAATGTGAATGAAATACCGCTTGAAGATTGTATGCGCCAACGACGATCTTCATTGATGAGCTAGACGCGCTGGCGTCGAGACACGAAGACAATCAGCACGACGCGTCCCGACGCTTCAAAAGCGAATTGCTCGTCCAAATGGACGGTTTGCTGTGCAATGAACCAGAGGACAACGGCGTGTTTGTGCTCGCGACGACCAATTCGCCATGGTAAATATTTCGATAGCAGGCGAATGAAACGAATTTATTCATGCTTTGCGCAATTATTCCCCGAAGCGAATTCAATTCGTTCGCTTACATGCGGCGCACTCTTCTGTTGCTCACAGTTGTTGTAATCATTGGCAAATAATTGATTCGATAGGCATTTGTGCGCGCCAATTTTGCGACGTTTCGAGAAACGCATCTTCGTCAACGTTCCTGATCAAGGCGGCCGCATGGATCTTTACGAATATTATTTCAATCAACATCCGGCTAATAACTTCGCCCGCGGCGATTACAAGGAGATGGCCAACATGAGCGCGCACTTTTCCGGCGCTGATATCAAGCATGTTTGTCGAGAGGTCTCCATGAATGGCTTGCGTGGAAAATTGCCGGAATTGCGGGGTATACTATTGAAATGTGTGTTTGAAAGTATGCTGATTAAAGTTTGATTCCTGCGCTCAGATTCGACGCCGGCGAAACTGCAAAGTCCCACACTGGAAGAGGTCAAACGGGCGCTTCGGAAAATTCATCCTGTGAGCGACGACGTACAACTGCAGAAGTATAGGGACTGGGAGAAATTGTTCGGCTGCATGTAAACCATTAACATTCTGCATTAAGGGACAATTACTAATATGACAACGAAAAACTGGGTCGTAAAAGTGCAATTTGCAATATTTGCGTTAGGGGAGTCGACTGTTGCATTGGACATCTTCTATCGGATGCATTTCCTCGCAAAAATGCAGTTGAATCGCGTCTGTCATACCAACAAAAGATTTACATTCCGTTATCGTTCCATGTAATTTAATAACGCCGGAACTGGCAGCGTCCTCAGTTAATCACTGTCCCGAGAAATGCGCTGCATTCTGGTGCATCGCACGCGCCCCAAGAGTTAATAACGTAGAGTAAATAAAAGAAGATGCTTGCAGATTTCCAGCTGGCGGAACCTGACTTGATATTGATGGCATGACGACTAGGAAAATGTCATGTTCCTTTGAATTTCTTATTCTTGCATCGCAACAATTCGCATTTTGATATCACAGTTCTTAGCACCAGTCAAATATCATTGGATTGCATCCATAAAGTTTACAGTTTCGTTGATGTCGCCGCCAATTTACGCCTGACATTTTCAAGTTTCTACTTTCTTTCAGTTAATTATACTACTTGCCTTCTCGATTAACTTAACCACAACGGCACTATGTGTCTTGTAGGGATTCACAAGGAATTCTCTGTCATATTGACATTCAATTAAACGTTCCTTTTCAATTCCAATTCCATTAACACATGCAATAAATTAGGATTTAGCTAAATTGCTGCATTAAAGTATCAGCATAAATTCATCGGATTTCTGTTTGCCTCTGTAATAGATCGCATACGCTTGCACAGTTCCGAATGAAAAATTACTAATTGTATCTGCCTGAAACTTGTTGAATAAATCATCAAAGCGCGCAGCATCTATCATTAAATTGATCAAAGTAAGGTGATGAGAAAGCGAGATTTCTTATTCGTGCGACGAATTTATCAAGATCGAAGCAAAACCGAGAATTAGTATCAATTCAGACGTTTCGCTCCTCTCCAACTACTTTTTATGAAGATGTCAGCTTCTATATATAGTTCCAGGAAAAAATACGTCCAATGAAACTATTACTTCCTCAGGCAGTCAAGACGGAGCGAACAAATATTTGCAACTCATGAAAGAATATTAGAAAATCTGAAAAGCGACTGCTTCGAATGAAAAACGCGGCAGAGTCGCGAGTTATAAACAAGATTAAAAACCGTCCGTGATTGAAATGTATATTCAATGAGAAAATACGACAGGAAAACAGGAAACGAGCAACAAAGCACTGCGTCTAATTAAAACTTTGCGCGTGTAAATAATGCAGGTCGATGCTCTTATCACGAATGCTAAGTTTGTTCAGCCAAGATTGCATAAACCACAAGTTGACGTGAAGGGTGAAATTTTGGTATTATTTTATGCATCTTTACGCCATTAAAAAGTGTTTTATGTCTTTAGAAATTTCGCGAAATTGGAAAATTCAACAAGCAAAAACTTTTTATAGCAGCCAAACCTTTAGCCATTGCATTTGAAAATGTCTCAATCTTTGGCAATCTTTTCACTTTTTTCCAGCCATCCCAATCGTTGAGAGCAACTTCCAGGTCAAGTGTTTTCCTTATATTATGATCTTTGTTGAAAAGTTTGGCCGCTCGCATATTTCGAATGCAAATAGCGAGGAAACCATGAGGAAATAAGGAAACTCAATATTGGTATGCAGACATTATAACATTTCGACATCGTGACATTTTCCGCTTTTCTGTATTTCCAATCATTGCGCTATCCTTGCAAGGAAGTCACCGAGTTTTACTTTTTGCGGCTTGCCAGCATTTTATATCTTTCTCCGGGAAAGGGAGGCTCCCGACGTGAACTTTGTGCTTTTACAAAACACTTTGCAAAGTATGTTATTGTAGCATACAAAGAGAACACATTTCCTAATGAATATAAACGTGTAAGTATCATCATTACTTGTTTATAAAAACAAGACTATTCGACCTTAAATCTGCATCATCGTATTGTTCTGTTCTGGTTATGAATATCATAGTGGATGTTAATTCGTCAAAACTTTATCCTTAAGCGTTCCTATAATTATGTAATGCCGAATCAAAAGCAATTCAAGTTCGTATGAGCAAACTCATCGGGGAAAAGTTATGAAATTTAACCGGAAATGTTAGATTGCGCGCCAGCTGTAAATGGATGCAGGCAATGCGCAAATTTATTCATCTCGCTGCATCCGGTATGGAGTTAAAATCCCCACGATTGTTCGTCACCCGTGTAGCTGGACGTCACGTGCAATATGAACTTCCGCACGCTTCTTTTCCGATATGCAATTTGATTAATGTTATTTTTCTTTTGTCCGACACGTGCGACAAATGCAAAAGACTTCTCGCAAAATTAGTTCACTTTGTGAGCAATTAAGTCTTCAACGGGAATCGCTGACGAAAGGGTAAATTTAACGGTGCAAAACTGTTGGCAAATTATAAAATTAAGCAAAACTACACAGAGCTCCCTGCATAAATTGGAAAAAAACTCTCATCTTTTCTTATAACAGCACATATCTAATTAATGTATACCAGTATTGATATGCAATAGGGGATGGTACGAGGAGAGAAATGCCCACCTTGTTCAATGGTTAGATATCGCATTGGAAAGTGTACAGGAGATCTAGGAATTCTTCAGCGACTTAAAATGCACGAGCAGAATCATTGTGTCTAATGTACAAACAAAATATACATCTAGGGCAGTGTTTCCCAAACTTATTGGCCCCGTAGATCCCTTACCAATATTGTTGGTTTTCATACACCCCTTAATGTCGAAATTTTGGAAATTTATTTACTTTTCATAGACCTTCTGCCCTAGTTTCTTGTTTCGATGTCGTAGACTCCCTGAAAGTCAATATCGAACACTTTGGGTCAGATAATTGCTAAGATTTCGTGAATTTCGAATTACACTCTGACTTATTTCTACATGGAAACGGTTTTGCTTGCGAGTGCACATCTTCATGACGGCCTCAATATCTTTAGTTCCAAGGCACATTTTGAAATCTGTTAAAGTGCGGTGAATGTAATCTCGATGGGAATGCGTCTTATTAAAGGCGAGAAGCGCGCTGTCAACGATGCGGAGCAAAAGGGTGATTAATTTGTAATTGGGAATCGCAGTAATCTGAACCGTGAATTTATGGCATTTCTATTCCAAGAAGTATGCAATTTCTAGGATAGATTCCATCATAAATTTTCATCAGACTATTAATCTCGTAATTGAATAAATATTGCATATCTTTCTCACTTTCATAGAATCTTATTCAACGTAGTGTTGGCCAAATTAATATTTTTGTCTAGATTACTACTGATCCAGCTATCAAAATGTGAAATTCAGCATTGTTTTCACAACATCAGAAGCCAAATATGCAGAACAGCAGATAAGAACGTAGAAATTTAATTTGAATGCACAGCGCAGTTTATTTATCATGTTTCGTTTGCCCTATAATTAATCAAAACATTTCGCAATTGCAGCACGTTCGCAATTATCTCTGTTTCGCAGTTTGCCAACACTTCAAATATGCTGCAATTCAAATTATCACTGACCTCGCATGGACATACATTTTTCACATCATAAATGCTAAACAGAGAGCACTAAAGGGAGGAATAAAAATGTACGTTAAACTAGGAATGTCGTTAACCGGGCAACTTGACAAAGAGGTAAAGGCAACGCGAGCCATCAACAAAGCGAATTCGCCCAGTGAAAGAGCGCAATTTAAAAGAATTGAATGAAGAGGAAAAATCATAAACGGCCGGATGGCGTTCCTTGGAAATGCTTTCTAATGCAATTATTCCTCTGTTCTCTCGTCAAAAATGAAGAAGATTGCCTCCTCAATAACCCATTTATATTCGAAATGCACCCCCAACCTAATCTAACCCAATCTAACCGTATTTTTCAATTCAATTCTTTAGCGAAAAATTTGCATATTATGTGCTTTACGGCTTTAAGCTGAATCTTTAAACGAGTTGATGAAGTGCAGTGCAATTAAATGCGCTGTGACGCGACAATAAACTTTAATCAAGTAAGTTGTATTTCCATGTCCCACTTTTCATGAGAAAAACACACTCCCTGCCTATTTTCTTATATCCACAACCTGTATTAATTAATTTAGGGTTACTTGAACATCTGCACGGCGAAAGTGAATGTTTTCTTAATGAGTTTACAGCAGGAGTGTGATAGAATTAACTTTGCAAACAAATCTGAAGTGTGAGGGATGGCATAAAAATCAAATTCATTTAAGGTAATTTTCGAGGAAAGTTGGTAATTTTGCTTGCACGAAGATAAATTGCGCCTCTGCCGTGCACTTGTTTTTGCTGGAGAAAATAAACTACTCGTAATTGAGTGTTCAAGGGAAACTTTGCGAATTGCAACCCAAGCAAGAGCATTTACGATGTGCTTAATTGCACATTTGGATTCGCCTGAACATAGGGTGTGAACCGCATTCCAAATACAATCATACGATTACAAATTAATGACGATTTCGTTTGTCACAAGACGACGAGTAGTTGCAATTGTAGAGTCATCCATTGTCTAATGTCAGTGCTATGACCTGCATTCATCAGCCGTCATTAATTAACGGGGAATAATGGATAGAGGAGGTTGGAGTCAGTGCACTGTTGTAATTTGGACCAGTCTAGTTCAACCACACCACAAATCATCGTTGGAATGCTGCGTTTAGAATCTCCAACATGTTGTGATTTTGAAATTCCAAATCAAATGAATTTCAAATATTTGAAACACTCAAATTTTCTCCATTTCTGGACCAATTAAATCCCGCTGATATATCTGCTCAGGGAGATGGACAAAACAGAGTGCTATCGCGAATATTCACGTCGTTTTGTAACTTCAGATGGCATTTCTCTAACAATGGTATGCGAATGAAGAAAACGGTAAACAAATTGGCATTGTTCATCAATCAAAGCCAAGTCCTGTCAATGCAATGTGTTCCTGACAAATGCAGCCAATTACGCTACGACTTCAATCATTATGTCGCCTGCAAATTCATTGCACAGTTTGCTGAATCCGTCCTAACAATAAACTCTCAAATGTTACCTTATATACCAGAAATGGTCATATAGAAGGCAACTACACTAAACCCAAGGATTATCCTGGTTGAGGATTCCACTAGATTATTGACTTTAATGATTGTCGTGGAAAATGACAGGGCAGACTAAATTAATTTGTTTATTTCAACACTTGCAGTAACATCGGACAAGAATGCAAATTTGATAAGAGCAGCCTAATAAAACTTTGGAAAGATAAAGAAAATTATAGTTGTAGGTGACGTTTGAGAATAATGAAGCTCAACGCGCATTGTTTCATTATCTCTATGCTGTAATATAATATCTATTTCTGCGATAGGAATGCCCATAAAGATTCTCGCTCGAATTATGATCAGCGCCAAAAAACAATGGAAAAGCTACACGAGAACTCCCTGCCACTCAGTATGACGATCCGCTCAAATAAATAAATCCAGAGGGAAATAAACTTGATAGACAGGCATTCAGAAGAAATTGCAAACTCAGAATCTGAAAATTGAATAACGAAAAATCTCGATTTTACGAATAAAACTATTGCATTATGTCCCCTAGATTTAACGGACGTAATTTTTCATGGAATTAAGGTAATTTTATGCGTGTTCGCTGTAGCGAGTATTGTAAACACGATTCTAAAACTCCAAGGTGCCAAATTGTTAAAAATTTGACATTGAAATTGTATGAATCTTGTAAAAAATGTCATTCTTTAGCGCAAATGTTAATGAAAATGAGTTTGATGTATGACAATCTCAATTGCGATTAAACGTTTTTTTAGTCAGTCCCTTAAAATGCGTTAAATCGGGATTTTGCTGTAGTGTGAATTTTTGCAAATATAACCAATTTCACCGATTAAATATTGTGTATTTTTAGCACAACTGGAAATTTTCTGCTACATTTGCCCTCTGAATCCTGCCAGCACAAAACGATTATAAATTACAGGAACATTAGAGCTGGAACATTTCGCTGAAAATACATGTAACAATGGGGTGACAATGCGGGACAAAACTTGTAAAACCATGAGAAATGTGCGCCGACCTCTTTGCTCAAATTCTGCCACTGGCACTAATCTGGTCCGGTATCAACCGCGTTGAAAAACCGTCAACTTGCTCGTTAATGGCAGAGTGCCAAAATGATGATAAAAGATGTGATAATGCAAGAGAAATTTAGTGTTTCTGGAATCGCCGCCATCAACTAAATGGAGAGTGATGATGCAGAAAGATCAGACGCAATCTTTACAAACAATTACAAGACGTAAACTCAATTGAAATGAAAGTATTTTGCGAAAGTTTGCCATCTAATTGGAGCGCTAATGTGATTGTTCAAAACACCCTTGACTTCAAATCTGAATTGAATTATTAAGTTTGGCCAAGCATTCGCTCTAATTTGCCTAAAAGCTTCCTAGAACCTCCTGTAGTGAATCTATCCAGCAATATGCGAACTGTCTCTTGCTTTTGTTGTTCTTTTTCCAGATAGCTCTTGGATTTTCCGGCGTGTGGCTCCATGATAAATTTGCTTTTAATTCAATTTTCATTTCCTATCGACGACGTTTCTTCGCGCCGTGAATTAACGAGTTTACACAATAATTTACTGCTTGGAACAGGTTCGATTAATAAGTAATTAATATGAATGTTTTCTAAATTTAAGCACAGAAGTGGCGAATGAAGGCCTCATTAATCTCTAACGCATTCACCGGAATATAATTTTTCATTTTCAATCGCTCTCCTACAGAAATGTAATCAATTTTAATCAATTCATTCAATTACTAGCGGTAATTTATCATCGCTTCTAATGCACTCTATCTTGAGTGTTGAAAAATACACTTCTTGTTTAGTTGCTAGCCAATCATTGTCGAAGTGGAGAATCCAGTCGTGCATAAAATTGAATAAATCCACAAAGAAACATGTGGCGGATCTTGAAGGTATGGGATGTAAGGATGTAAGGATTACTCAATTGTGTTCGGTTGCAATCGGCCTTAAGATACAAATCTAACATGTGTCGAACAATGTGCAACTGCTTTCAAGTAGCTAGGGGATCTTGACAAAGAGATTCAAGGCGCACTTCGAGATAGCCATCTGAATGACAGTTTCAATTCACTCATCAGATGCTGGGAATAATTACAAGGATGAAAATGCAGAAAATGAAGTCTGTTACAATAATTGAACTTCTAAGACACCAGAAGTTAGACAACTTCATGCTCAGCTTATTAGCTAAACTTGCTCAATGCCCTTGTGCAATTAATTAAAGGATAAACTATCTAAACTATCTAAACTATTTATATAATAAACTATCTAAACTATCTAAACTATTTTTGTTTTATAATTTCTGTTATTCTGGAATTCTGAAGCCTTTAAGTGAGTAAGAAATGTGCAAATTTCACCAAGAATTCGTTGCCAAAAAGCAAGCAAATGCAAGCGATTATTTAAGTGCTCACAAATGCTATATATTCTCTAATGTATTTAGCTGTAAGTGTGCACCCTTATCAATTGCTTTTACAACTAATTAATTTGGAAAGGCAATTAACTGCGCCCTTTGCATTGCCGTTCTGCGCTCGATGGCAAATTAACTGACATCAAGCCTTTGTTAACATTGCCAATTGACTACTGTGCTGATCGCTTCGGAACGAAATTACCATCAATTTGATTAATAATCGATATGAGCGATTTTAAAATTGCATTCTCTCTTAAAAATGTGCGAAAAATTCGTGAATAAAATGCGCAATAATTTTAATATCGTCATGCGAAATTTATTCATTAGGCAGGACACAAAGGGCATTTTATTGGCAACAAATCACACTTTTGACTATAACAGTGTTGGGAGTATTCAGTTTTTAGATTCTGAGATTGCAATTTCTTGTGAATGCTGTCTATCAGTTTTACTTCTCTCTGAATTTATTTACGAAGTGGATTATCATATTGAGTGGCAGCGAGTTCTTGTAGAGCTGGCTTTTCCATTGTTTTTTTGGCGCTGATCGTAATTTGAGGGAGAATATGTACGAGCACGCCTATCGCAGAAATAGATATGATATTACAGCATAGATGCCATGAAACAATGCGCGTCGAGCTTCATTATTCTGATACGTGATCTACAACTATAATTTTCAACATCTTCTTGGATTGCTCTTATCAAATTTGAGTTCCTACTTGATATAATTGCAAGTTTTGAAGTAAACAAATTAATTTAGTCTATCCTGTCATTTTTTACGATACCCGTACCCGAAAAATCTCAGTCAAGTACCCGATAAATACCTTTTAATTAAATATGCATAATTATGAATCATGTAGCAGTTTATAGGCCTCGCTAGGTATGGAATGGGTACGTACCCGGTATGGAAACTACGATGTTATCCGTAGTCGTACCTTTTATAACCTATGTCTTTATAATCTCTGTAGAATCCCCAAACATGACAAACATTGGGCTAATAATATTTTAAGGCATTTTATGGCAAAATTTTGATAATTTTCTAGTGCTTTCAAAAATGAATCAACTGCCAATGTAATTTGCAAAACGTAATCAAGCTAAGAAGCTTTGAAGGATGATTTATCGCAATGAATATATGAGATTTACCAAACTATTGTACTTGGACGTAATCGAGTTTAATCGATGTTTGCTTTTGTTTGCGTTCAAATTTATTGAGCAATCGCTACCGTAATATTTCAACGCAAAGAGATTAGTGAGTTTATCAATATTGTTCATAACTGCAACATAAACCGGAATTGAATAAATCTCGATTATAATTGCTTTGGCAGGTCGACTCGAAAGTTTGACGGTAAATTACTTTAATTACGAGTAAGCCAGTCACAAAGTGATGCCGCAACTCAATTTCGTTATCATTACGTGTCATAATACGAATACTCACAAAGCAGCAAAAACAATTGGCGGGACACAATTTGTGCTCAAACGCAGTCTAAAGACAGCTTCATAATAACCTCAAGACAGCCGCTAACTGCGAAGTTTGTTAATGAAGCATTTCATTGTGCGCATCGCACAATTACCAATTCATGCAAAATCACGTCAAATCCACCATTGACTCACTAGAGAATCAATCACCAATAAGCTCGCCAATCAAAGCTGCATGTCACCGGAGAAGGGGTGCAATTTAAATGTGAATGGGCGAAGAATCGAGAGAATAATAATTGGTCGTACCTGAAGCATCCACGGTTCTAGTGGAATTCCCAATGAATCTCCAGTGTCCCGAAAGCAGCGCCCACGGAATCAGATCGAATTTCATTTCGTATCATTAAGGCCTGCTCGGATAAATATTATTTTATTTTCCCATCGGGTATAGCAATGAAAATAAATATTTTAGTACATACCATCTCGACTGATCGCCGATCGACATAAAATGGGATTACGGTGAGCATCTGCGGCCGATCTGTAAGCCGAGAAAGACACCAAATTAAACTGAAATTCGTACATTCTTTACGACTCCATGCCGTTAAGCGTAATCGGTTAAAGTGTTATTTATACCATCTTCTACTAACCGGCCTCAGCTATTACAATTTTAATTATCGCACCACCACTAATCAACGATATGAATTCCAAGATGAAAGAGTAATCAGACGAAACATTTCAAATATGTAAATGTTTAAATATAATAAGAATGTGTGCAAAAACGTAAATTCTCAATCTAAACTTGAAAACTTATCTGGGATAATCAAGGCTTCCAATCTCTTGCTGTTCTTTTCATGTAATTTAGTGCCGACCCTTAGATAAATAACAAGGGCCGGACACGCTAATCTTATATCGGTTCAATTTATGTGCATAGAGACTTCCCTCGTCTTTCGAACATTTCGAACATTTCGAAAAATTGCTCATAAACTTCAGAAAAAAATCGAAATAATTAAACGTTCTGAATCGGCTAACTTTTGTTTCCATCGGAAGGTTATACAACGCAAACAGAGGAAACTTGCGAAATATAAGGAGATTGGAAGACTAGATTAAATGAAAATTCTATGACGGAGTTACTTAAAAATAATTCATTTGTTTACACCCACAAAGTTTCAAATAATTCGACTCTCGAACATACTTGATGAGCCAATTATGTTCGAAAGTGGAGGAAATCCTGTATTTACCCCGAGATGTTGAATCTGGATTAAGACTATGAATCTCTAGATATCGAAATCTCCATATATTGCGTCTTTCAATTATCGCCGTGTAGTTAGCGCAATTCATCCCCTTTATGGCATCTGACATGAGTTATAAGGCCATCTGGTCGTTGCCAGAAGGCAGGCGAACATATCATCTGCTTCTGGGGAACGATATTTGCTACGTTTGTGAAGAATAGACACAATTCAAGTGCAATCCATTCGGCATGCGCTTCTAATTAGTGCCTGCGGAGGCAATTAGCACAGTGTCAAACATTTTAGCGAATTCGGTAGGTGAGCAATTAGCGATCGAGCTCAATTTGCGCACTGATGCAATTAATGTGACTGCACTGGCTGCAGGCGTCGGTCATCGCAGACGAGAACATTAATTAGCACTTTCTGGGTCACATCTTTGATGCACTCGCAGCTGCGCCATGCGATAAAAAGGCTCATATCATTTGGCGTTGTGCCATCCGGCGGAAACGGAGAACACCGGAAGGCGGACAGGAAAGTAGTTAAACAGATCGGCTGCCAGCCGCCACCTGTCCTTATCGCACCCGAGTCGTAAAATCGAGGGTAAATCGTAAAAGAAGTGTCGTAAAGTTACGATCAACATTTGCATTTGCAAGTGTTCCCAATGCTCACGTACTGCAAAGGCAGAAACAATATAGATGCATGCACGTTGGATTGAATTATTGAATTCTAACCAAATTCGTGACGACAATCAAACTTCCTCTTCATTTTGTAGATGGGTAACACAATTTTCCGTCTATTTGCACTGCTATGAATTAATCGAATAAAACGACGACGAGGAATGTTCTTGTTCTGCATGTTCAAAGTGCATCCTCTGCAGTAGTTCTACGAAATTGATATGATTTATGCACCACTCGGATGCGCGTGGCTTGACATTCACGAAAAAGACGTGAACTGGGTCGTTTCCGACGCCGGCCATGATCTCGTTTAAGCCATATTTTTGCAGATACTTCATGCTTCGATAAAGTTTACTCATCTGAATGCGAAACCGTGTATCTTTTTAAAAACATGATCGTTTCACTCTACAATATGATTTGTTGAAACAGGAAAATTGGCTGCTCACGTAGAGGGCCAGACCAGGCCCTTTGTGCAGCCTTCTTGAAAAGCTCCTACAAAGTCTAGAATCTTGCTCAGATGGTAGTTGCCTGATAGTTGAGTTGAATTCGTTGAATGTAATACAAGATTGGGAATGATATATGAGGGCATTCGAGAAATTGGCAAATAAAAATCATACACAAAGCCAATGTTGGGATGGTAAGGATAATATTGACAAATTTACACCTGGTTAAATTGAAATTACCTGAGAACAAGGAAGAATAAATAAGGAACAGTTGCAGGCAGCAGAAAGCAGTGAGGTACAAGAACCTCAGCCATAATTTACAATGCTTAGCGTTCCTCCCGTCTACAGGGCTAATCATGCTCTTAAACTGCGTGGAGCTTTAAAAGTTTTATACGTTAGCGGGCAAGTTGTGCAAACTTAGTGTGATGAAAGCATCGCGAATGCCAGTGGCACCAGGGCGGAAGAGGATCAGACATCGCACTCGGGACGATTGAATTAGGCTGAAATCGCAGAAGCGCGCTGCTTTTTTATTACCTCCATATACTGCAAAAAGTGAATTGCTTTCTGGATTAAACAATAACGTCAACAATTTTCCATTAGCCTCATATTTATCATTCTTCCATGTCACTACCTTTTACGGATTCAATCATTTTTCTGAAAAGTACGTCTAAGAGAAACAATATTGAATCTTGCATTCTTCAAGTTAATGAAAAACAAAATTTTAGCAATTAGATATCATTTCCCAACAATCGGCAATGAGAACTTTGGCATGACGAATCAATGAAGGAATTTTAGGGCAGGATAGTTTCATGGAAGCGATCGGCAAGAAAAACAAACTAAAAGGCTGTAAGATGCGAACGCGGTAATCCTGCGAAGATGTAATCAGAAAAGAGATTATTTTTAGCAGTCTGCAAGCGAATGGTGTTTTCCCCGTTTTATTATTTCTTCGAATCACATGATATGAATAGCGGCAATCGTAAACACTCGCAGCAATATCCTTTTAAGCTTGGACAATTAATAATACAATCAAAAGTTAATTGAAATGTCGTAAACAAGTACGTTAAGCATAAAGTCAAAGCTCTGCTAGCTTCTTACATGAAGACTGATTGCGAGGGTATGCTACACATTTGAAATCTTTAGACGCTTCATTTTATCCTTTACCGAGTGGCGCACTTGGCGTGAAAGCGCGAACAAAGGGAACATTCCAGACATCCATCATAACGTTGGCAAAGCCGAAGCGAAAGTGAGGGAATAAAGTATGATTGAAAAGTTCATCATATTCCGATAAATCTCTCTCCGTTTCCACTTCCGTGTCATGCGGTCCCCTTTAGCGAAGCGCAAATGATCAAAGACACGACGACGTAATTCCAAATGAATTGCTTGTTATTTCGGAAGCGTATTGAGCACGTAGGGTCCTTGGGTTTTGACAACCCTGGCAACAACTATCATCATAACACTGAAGGCAAGGTTGGACTCGCAGCTCGCTCTCACTAACGATGTGAACGAAAATCGGCCACCGGAGACGAAACAGGATACAGAATAATGAGGTAAATTATCGCCAATGTGGGTCACTGGAATCCGCCAACTTTGAATTGCCACAAGTTAGATCTTGTTGCCAAAGATCGGGTAGAGGACCCGTGGAGAAATATGATTACAGAGCAATACCAAAAACGAACAAGAAATGTTCGCCAGCAAACTGTTACAATCTATTACATTATCGCTACAAATACAATTGGAAACTGAAAGGAACAGTGAAATTCAAGAATTTCAATCTACAAACTAATCTCTACCAGCCAATAGTTGTTGCTGTTCAATTGGGAATTGGCTCCCATGATGAAAACCATCGCATTTCAACGTTTCGTAATAATGAAAGGATGTGGCACGTTTGCCAGGGTTACGTGGATCTACGACCATAATTGCCAAACTAATATATATATAATGTGAATATATAATGTGTGTATATAATGTGAATGTGAGTTTCACTCACATTCCCGTACAGCTTTGTTTTTTTGTAGTTATGTCGAAATAACTTATACCAAATCGCATCAAATGTTTGTCGAAGAAATCCTAAGCGAAGATTTGCTGGAATTACTGAATGAAG
>JAOEHK010069838.1:0-19991 GCA_025447835.1 Labidoglobus nevermanni | reverse complement strand
AATAACTTATACCAAATCGCATCAAATGTTTGTCGAAGAAATCCTAAGCGAAGATTTGCTGGAATTACTGAATGAAGATGACAGACGTAACAGGAACTTGCAGAGCAATTGAATGTGAGTCAACAATCGATATAGACACTATTGAAAGCGATGGGAAAGATCCAAGAGTTGGGAAAATGAGTACCACATCAACTTGGTGAAAAACAGTAGGAAAATCGAAGAACCATATGCCAATTTCTTTCTGGATAAACTTGTGACTGGCGATGAAAAATGGATTTATTTTGTGAATCCTAAGCGCCAAAAGTCATGAGTAAGTCTAGGCCAGTGATTCTTAAAGTGGTCGATATTGATTTTGATTTGCAGGGGTGTACGACAACGAAACAAAAAATTAGGGGTCTATGTAAGAATCTTGACTTGACTCATCAAATAATTTCCAAAAATTCGTCTACGAAAATCAACAATATCAGTAAGGGGCCTACGGGGCAAAAAAGTTTGGGAGACACTGGTCTAGGCGAAGCATCGATTTCGACGGTAAGACAACACTTTGTGCACAAACAAACAAACTGTTTAATTAGTAATTAGCAGTTTCATGAATATTCAATGGTTTTTAGTTGTTCCTAATGACAAAATAAATTTATTAAACGATTTCCTTTAAGTAAACTTGATAAGTTGTTTTAATTTTGCTGGATACATGGCGGATGCAAGAAGTAAATTTGCAGCACGCCTGGATAAGAGCACATGTAAAAGAAACACGTGTGAATGCTGGCATTCTCATTGTCGAACATGGCAGTGCCTGCAGTTACAAATTATCCTGGCGTGTCTTGCAAACAGGCAGCATTTGTGTGCAGATAAGCTTTGCATAATGGTAGCCAATGCATTTCTCTGACACAATTCCGCCATAATCATGCGGAAATCTAACTCTTCACGAATTGCCGTCTCGAGCTTCGGGTATCGTCTACTAATGCTCAATTTTAAATAAATCTTTGTATAATTTACGAAGGTGCAAAACAAATCTATTTATTTTGTGCAAATTCACAAATTTATATAGAAATTTTAATGCAGTTATTTAAATTGGCATATCTTTTATCCTGTTAACGATTGCATCATCTTGTTCATAATTTGCAATTAATGTTTATCACAGAAAAGCAGTGAAATGTGATTTCACTTTACATGACTACTCATTAAAACAATAATGAACCAACACAATGATTGTTGCCGCCATAATTTCCTCTCATCGAGAAATTGTAGCATTTCTAGATTTTCATGGATATGCCAGCTAGTTTTGTCACAAAATGAAGTTGCGAATTTGCCATTAAAATTAATGATATGATGAACAATAAACAGTAGTAAATGAACGTTAATTTATTACAATGACTGTATAACTGGATGTAACGACACTTAAAAATCGCTGCTGGTATGTTACATGTAATAAGAGTTTATTAAAGTTACACAAATTAAATTTTAGTTGCGCAATAGAGAAATTGTGAATCGTTATTCGCCAGATGTTATTAGCGCAACAGTAATTATGAACCGGGTAACAGCAACTACTTCAATCACTCCACAACTTGCGCCTGCACAATCTAGAAATAATGCAGCGTAATTAAATTAAACGCGCATTAGCGCATTGCTTTCGCCAACCACTCCTAGTTGATTAAAAAATCTAATTAAGTAGATGATCTCCAATCCATCTTCGTCATGCGCCACTTTATTTGCATTCGCGAAACTAAAATCTCAAGTACCCATTCATCAAATAACTGAACTACATCAAATGCTTGAAATTCCAAGCAGCACCTCATTTCCTAAGATTACCAAGTTGTAAGAAGCCTCATTAGAAATCAGGATTTCATTATGCCTTGACACTAAGCTGCTTGTCCTAGAGAGAATTTGTGTTCTGAATGAAAAATTGCGATATTTCCGAATTCAACATAACCAGAAACAATTGCGCGATAAACAAGAAAAGTGCATTTTCATTTCAATGCTTTTCCCCCTCATTTCGCGTCCGTTTTCCCTGCCTGCTTTTATCCTATTTTATATTCGACGCACATCTGCGGACAATTCTCATTAGCGACCAGTTACGTGCTCTCATTAATAACATGATTAAAGTAAAGAGTTTTATCATGTGTGCAAAGTGCCTGCAGCTTCATGGAGATGCGAAATATAAGCTAAAAAGGGCATTCATTTTACTCAAAATTTGGGAGACTGTCAAGAATCTCGCGTCTGCTAAATTTATGCAGAAAGTCTAAGATCAAGTGTTCACGCCTGCCAAGATGTGCGGATACGGGGAGGATGGATGCCACAGGATGTTCCGCGACTGGCTTCTGAGTTGCGAGTTTCCTCTCGCACCGAATTTGTCAATCCGGAGGCCAACTGCGTGATCGGTCGACATGGAGATGATTCGAGATGGGGAAACTGGAAACTGATGGGTAATTCGAAGCGATCATGAAGGGCAATGTCACACTGTGAATAAATTCAAATCTAGATCGAAGACTCGAATACAATTTGAATAAAGTTTAAGTTCATATAAAAACTACTTAGTTAAATACAATTAGTGCATTTTAAGGTGCACTCTCGTTGCAAGCGTTTATAATGTATTTGAAATAGCTGCATTAAAAATACAAGAGTTGAAAGAAAACTTTCTGCAGTTTTGTGACGGGGCGATGAATTATTAACTGCGGAAATATTCTGGATGAAATCTGATCAACTTTGCCAACTATGTAATCTAAAAGCTTTTTCCGTATGCAATATAAACGTTGCATATATTTAGTTGCCAGAATTACATTAGTTTCGATCGTATAACACATAGAATAATTAATAATAATCTCGAATTTAACATCCTTCTAAGATTTGTAACTGTATATGTCGGAAATTATTTTTTAGTTTAATTAGACAAAATAATGAAATTGTTGCACGGAGTAAATGTTTGGCATTCGACTTGAGGAAATGCTGAAAGTATTTGAGTGTTATAGAGTTATAATATTTGAGTAGTTTCTTTGATGTGAGTTTATCTCTGAGACCACGTTGAATTGCATTTCGATAATGAGGAAGGCGAAAGAAAATCTTTGTCCGACATAAATTTACGAGTCGGAGAGGTAGTAAACCTGAGCATAGTTATAAAACTGCTATTTGTGAAGTAAATAAAGAGGAATCTAAATCGAAAGGTAAACAAAGTTTAATGGCCCCCAAATGAAAAATGTGCACTAAGATAAATGCGCAGATGAGGTGAACGCAAATAAATAAGTGTAGCACAGCTTTATGTCTTGCTGAATATAAATATCCAGCGAGTCACATTGAATATTTCAACATGAGTAGCTGATTCAATGAACCAATTACACAGTCGCTGATGGAGATGAACGAATTTATTGCACTTGGGATGTTTCTGGCGAAATTAAAGGCGATGAAAGAGAAATCGCCATAATACACGACTCTTCTTACGCGAACTATTTGAACGAATGTTAATTACTTTTTGCTTTATGAAGAATAATAAAAAACTGCCTCATTTCGTGCGATCATTAAACCTTAACGGAGTAGCGACATTTGCCATAAAGGAAAACTAATGTTAGGTCAGGATGGATGTCAGATTCAATATATTTATCTCTAATCTCGATGGACGAAAACAAAAATTCGAAGCAAGGACGTTTCACCATTTCCAAATATGATTACAATACCACAAATTTTTGATGTATTAGACATAGAAATTAATAATATTTGAACTTGATTGAATGAATACAAAGTACGTTAATTAGAGATTGAAAATTTGTATACAATAGATAAATATATATACTGAGAGTGTAAGTTAATAGTAGGTTTTCATCCAATCGTTTATTAATTGCACGTCATTGATGCAGAATTTCTTTGTGGAATCGGCGATTTTGAGTCAAAACTAAATTTTATCAACATGTCAAAGAATAAAAACTGGCTCAGCTCTGCCTGCGCCGATAAAATTAATCTCACAGCGTGCGAAAAGGAAACCCATGATGCGAATGAGCAACTAATCAAGGAAAACGTCCAATCTATTAATGCACACACCACCCGCGACGTAGCGGATTAATTTGTTGGCACAGGGTTGCTGCTAACGCATTTGCGAGCACAAAATTGAAGCATTTATTTGCTTTCATATCGTTGCACTAATTACTCTGTTAGATCCCTCATAACGGCGCGAAAATTGCGAGATTTTTCCAATCTTAAAAATACGCCGCAAAATATCTTGCCTCAGTTAAACCATCAGGCGTTGAGGATAACTCGTTTTAGTAACCTCTGAAACCTCGCAAATTGCATTGAAATACTGTCGGCAACGACGTCCTTTAGTGACCGTAATGAAGTTGTTGAAATATGCTTTTTAGCTTTAATCACAGCTTGTTCGCAGCGAAAGGCGCAACCTAGAGACGGCACGAATAAAGTTCACTGCATTTGCAGAGCAAATATTGTTTGAGTATAATTCAATATGGACCGTAATCGAGTGAGGTTTCGAGCGCTACAAACAAGGAAAAAGAACGAAATCATCAATCGGCAAATTGTTCTAAGTCCTTTACTCCACGGAAATGCAATTTCAAGAGCAAAAAATTGTTTCCAACTTGCACTGCGATTTCGAACTGAAAATATCTCTCCAATTGCAATTAAAATAGGCAAATAGTAAAGCACGAAATTGTGGCTGATAAAATAACACGAATTTCATGGACCTACATGATTGACATTTCTTTTTCACCTCTTTTCCTACTTGTGGCATTGTAATTGGAAGAAACAACAAGAAGAAAAGCGTTAGCGATGAGATATTTATAAACTATATTGCTCTTAAGGCATATTCGGGCGGGGCTGGGAAAAACTTTTCCGCAAAATAAAATCATATATTATGTTACTAATCTGGAATGAATATTCAGCAATCTTGTGGCTACAATTCGATGGAATTGAATATGTATATGAGGGCATCAGCTATTATGTGAATGTTTTATGCTCTCATTAATGCAATGCACTTGCGAAGCGAATAAAATGGCCTCACGTCAGAATAATTTCATTCCGGCTTTATTAAATATTGATAATTCGCAAAAAAATATATTCGAACCGAAGTATCATGAGAATTAAATTCAGTTATTTTATTATTCCATTTAATCATGGTTATTTAATTAACTACTTTGCTATTTTCTTGAAAACTAACAATGTCTCATGTTTCTTTTGCTAATTTAAAACCTGACATAAACGTTAATTAAACTTTTCTTAGCTCGCTGTTGCTATTAATTATTGATAAAAAGTATGACTGCACGAAAAACTGCAATTTCTTTCGTTAACCCTTGCCGTGAGCAATGTAAAACATAAATATGAAAATGTAAGCGTAGAAATAGAGCAAATATTTCGGACAACAAAGAAACGATGGATGAAATTGATTCATAAATTCGTGTAATATTCTGAACATAAAATAATGAATGAGACGTATGCTATTAATATTTTTATTATGTTTGAGAGTGGAATTTTGTGCAACGAAATAGAAATATTCAAAGTATTGTACATTTATGACGTTTATTACCCAATGAATAACTACGAAACCACTCCAAAGAAGGCAGGAATATGATTAACATCAATTAAAAGCAAGCTAAGCTCGTGGAAAACGTAATCTTGAACACGACTACAATTATTCTTAAAATATATCGTTGATCATAAAACTTTGCGCATTTTTGAATAAAATCCCATGTTTATGTACATACCATGAATTTGAATAGTTTTTCTAAGCAAGTAATTATTTCAAGATCGGAGTAAGTAGTAATCTGATGGAGCAATCTCTGGACTAAAAGATGGAGGCAAGAATTAATTTTAAGTAATATTTAAATTATCACAACACAACATTTTGTTCTTTGGCGTCATCAACTGGTGGCTGTGTCCAAATTATTTTAAAATATACCCCTGAAGATGGCCATAATGGCAGAAACCGGTCGGAGATTCCAACATATGGAATAATTTTTTGGAACAACATTTAATAAAGAATCTTATATTTAGGGCTGAAAGGTGACCAAACTGCCGATATTCGTGTTCATATTTAATCTATCAATTAACGAAATTCGAGTATAGAAGGCGTGAAATATGCAATCAATGAATGTTATTGAAACGCCTGACGAGTAATTAAACGGAAATTAAAGAAGTGAGAGCAACGCGAAATTTCAACAGATCGTACGATAAGAAAAAGTGATGAAGCAGTGCTGATTAAAGCGATGTCAGCAATCGGAAAGCGCATTCATCCCGCTGCAGCTTGCAATTTCAATCAGTAATTAAAGCAATTCCACTGAGGCCAACGAGTTGCTGTATTCTGCTGCGATTTTTCGCGCAAAAGAAAGACAATCAAAAGAATTCGAGCACTCACCAACCTGGCTTTCGCTTAATTGCGATAATAAATCTCAATTCAGCGGCGATCGCACTGGCGGAAATAGTTTTCTAATGCGCATTGCTCTGCAATTTGTTGCCTACGAGTGCATGCAATCAATTAAATCGCCACGGAAACAGTGGTGATCACGGACACGGTGAGAGCACTGATAAGGTCATTGCATGGACCACGTACTGGCTGGCCGCGTGCTGAAAACTGAGTTTTCATCGCCGCAGCGGTCGGCTTTCCATTCGCATGTGGGCGATGCGCTTTCCTTCCACGCGTCCTTCCCGCAGGATGCGCGGAAATCGGCGCGCGCGTGCGCGTTGTCTTCGCCTCGTCTTCCGCTCATGCAAATTCGAGGTGAATAATTACCCCGAAATTCTCAATTCGGGTCTAAACATTGCTCATGATGTTTACCTTTAAATAATCATGATGTCCACGAAAATAGGTTATACTTAGCTGCCTCTTCATATTACAGGCGTAAATTAATCTGTCGTGATCTACTCTTTGTTTACGGGGTAAGCGGAATAATCGTAGAGTGGTATAGCTTTCGCTGGCGTGGTTGCGATTGCAAATTTTTGCTAATTATGCGTGACACGAGCTGACTTCATTAGTTTCATGCCGTACCAATTTAAGCAATTTAATTAGGCGCTCATTTATGGGTCGAATTGCAATGCTTCGAGGACCATAGCAGGCATACCAATGTCAGAATTGCGATAATTGAATGCAGAGACCTATATCAGGGTGTAATACAGAATCATACTGTTGAATGCAATCTGTTACAGGAAAATTACAATAGCGCCAGTTGCAACAGAAACATTTTTTCTAGTTGACATGGATGAAGATTTATGTATTGCAAATGTTTATGACATGCATTAGAATATTACTCAAATGCCACTTTTTCCAAATGAAATTGAATTTATTCAATTTGATAAATTGGTGGTTGTTGGTTGGTTATTGCGATGATAACAAACTTACCTTAAATTTTAAGCGAAATTGAAGGATATGTATTAAATAACTTGCTATGGAAAGATGCATGTAAGAGCAAGAATAGACCAAGCAACATGTAATAATAATAGAATTAATTGAGCGATTGATGGCGCAATTGCGATTCTAATAATAATTTCAACTATATTTAATGTAATGTAAGTAAGCTTACTTACTCCACTCGTCCTTTTTGCGGCATCTCAAGCCCCGTAATCTGATCTCTCATTTCGCCTTGATTGGCTCCTGGATCGAATGGACGCTCAGAAAAGGCCTTTTGCCTTGGAAACAGCAGCTGAACGGCTTTTAACATCATGAAAACGTCGTCTATATGGTTGAGCTGAAATATAATATCAAATTGTTATTTTCAGTAACAGCACAGAGTATATTTAGTATTAATAATTTATTCTAATAATTCATTTCACCGAAAATTTATTCAGGTAGTTATCATGCACAGGGAAACATTAAGTTTGCAACAATTTGTTGACGTAAGAACAATGTGTGAATTTGCGAATACTCGATGTCACCTCGATGGCGATATAAACAATACTATCACGATTGCACTCATAGTTACCCTGTCCTATAACGGTACTCTTATCAGTTCGCTGCGAAATCACCTCTTCCGTTATGGCCAATATAAATGATCTGTTCTTTCAGCTCGCCATGATCCAAAGTGATATCTTATGCTCCACGATGGACCGAAAGCAATTTGCTGAATGTCAGAGTTGAGAAAGCACCAAAAGAGCCGTGTGATCAATTTGATAGAGGCCGCTGCGGTCTGGCATCTATTTAATTACATCCGCAGAGCAATAAGATGCCTCGGCCAGATCACAAGTGCGTATATTAGATAGAACGCACTGGAAGGAGCGCGAATGGAGCAAAGTGAGACAAGTTCGGATATCGATTGCTGACAACGCGAGCAAGATAAATGGGAAGCCTTGAATTAGGGCAAAAATTAATTAATTCAAGGGCGAATGCGAAGCGAACTGGATGTGCAAACCAACGTAATGAGATAATTAATTACTGGGATAATTGTGTGGCGACAAATTAACCTCACACCCTACCCTTTTACCACAAAACCCTTTAGATGTTTAGAAGTCAAACATTTAAAAATTACTGAAAATTTTCCATGCAAAATTAACTAATGTAAATTCCTAATAACTTTCCCTCGTTTTAATCCCGAATTGCGTGCCACGAGATACCTGATTAAAAAATAAATATAAAATATATATTCATAATCTCTGGCGTAAAACGAACCAAGGTAAACTGAGGCTTACCTATATCTATAAATGATAAACGCGAAAGTCAAAAAGAATGTTTAAAGTAGGGCAGAAAATACGTCATGGCAGGGAAACTTCATTTAGGGGATGAGTGGCTTTTATAGTTCAGCTTACTTGTTGCATGACACGACTCTGCTATTATCAACAATCTTTCGCAAAAGGGCTCTTCATTAAAGGTCTCTAATCAAACAAGCATAGACTTTTGTAACTTTATAAATAAATTCAAGAAGACAAGAAAATACTAAAAAGTTGAACAAACCTGGTTAATTAAACAGTTTATAAAATAGTTTTTCAAAACTATAATATGTGTTGGAAATTTGTTTAATATAACAAGTCTTGCTTTGAAAAATAGATTACGCTATCAGCGAATTGATTAATTTAAGTAAAAATTATTTTTTAAAGTACTTTAACCAGTTGTTGACGATTGAAATTTTGTACAAGACATTTAAATATATATACCAAGAAAAGGAATTGAAAAAATAAATTTGGATGTTCGCAAGAGCGAATAAAATAATTGAATGAACCGTTTTTGATTTTGTCTAACTATGCACGTTTGCAAATTATGTCACTATAATGATGACAAGACAATCATGAAGCGAATATCATTAGCTGCACGTACTGAAGAACAATAGCAATATGATGTAACATTGGATTTAACGAATCTGCTTGACGAAACAATAAGTTTTCACCTAATCTCCATCAGATTAGGCACACGACATTATAGTGAAGCAACATTTACAGGCGAATAGTGCTCAGTAAGCAGAAATAAGCAATTGGGATACAATCATTAATTTGCCATTCAATCAGGCACCGAAATGAAATGCGATGATTAACACAATCGAAGCACGTATGCAGCCAGCGCAACTCTTCAGCATATTAATCGACCTAGAACGATTTCAAATTGTCTATATATATGATATTTACAAATAATTTATTCACGTAATGCATTTAAATGAAACTGAAGATATGCAGCAATCGAAAAGCTCCTATAAAAAGCATTGGCAGTACTTCAGCAATCACCAGTTGTCACTCGCTCATTACAAGAACAATTGCACAAAATGCGTTTGGTGAGTGATTTCCTTCTATTAGCTCTCTAAGCAAATCGCTATTTAAAGTACTTCAAATATATCATTAATTAATTTTAATTCAATAAGTGAAATACTGGTAGCACCCCTAGATTCATAAATAACTACATTAAAATTGCCATTTGTTGACCTTTGAAGGAATTGTCTGCGTTTTCTGTAGCCTTGGAAATTAAGCGTTCTCATGGTGGCCTTAACATCCTCTACAAATGCAGTGACATGCCAGGCAGCCCAACCAGGAGTTCCGCATCAAGTTTACGGGCCGCCATCAACTGCGTCACCAGAACCCATAGAGACTAATCAAGCCTATGGTCCGCCAGGCATTTACGGACAGCCAGAAGTGATCGCCAATGGTGGATACAGCTATGAGCGGCCAGAAACTCCCTTCTCTGAGCCAAACAACGAGTACGGTCCTCCGCAGCAACCAGGTGCCGATTATGGGCCACCGGGGCAGGGCCAGCTACCTGTTGATCAGGGTGCGTCGGAGCGCTTGCGGCAGCAACAGTTTCGCCAACATTTGCCCAGCTTCGAAGCGGCAAAGTTCGCAAAGCCGCAAAGAGTGCGTTTGCAAGCGCAGTCACAGAGGACGCCACAGGTCCACGGGTCCGCAGGGCAGCTGCAACGACTTGCTGGTCAAAGGCAGATTGCGTTTGCCTCTATCCAAAGTGTAAGTGCCTCATTGAGGTCTTTATCAGACGGAATAACAGAGCAGAATTTGAATGCAAAAGTAGAACCAGTAACTTCCGGCGAATATTATGTCATCGAACCACGTGGAAGGCTCCAGAAGGTTTCCTACACAACGAGAAATGGACATCTGCTCGACGGAGATATTATCAGTGGGCTGCAAGCGGATAACATTCAAACAATCAATGCTCCTATCTATGCCATTGACAAATGCAACCATTTAATCCGTGTTAATTAACTACCGCAATTATCCCTAATTAATTATTTCAATAATAAACTTCTAGTCCAAACAAACTGTAGTAGTGAATTTAGTGAAAAATACAAATATCATCAAGTTTTCTAATCGCTAAACTAGAATATTATTTAATAATTCTGTGGAATTTTCTCTTTGCTCTGCACTATAATGTTCAATAGTCTCGTGTATTTAAGCGACTACAGTAAAAGCCCTTTATAGGGAAGTCCATTATAAGAAACATCTCGTTTTAGCGAAAGAAAGTGCTACTCCCTTGAAAAATATTCGTTATTGAGAGAAAAACGTTTTCAGTCAGGGTCAATCATGAAACGTCGACCAATTTGTTCATGGAGTTGAAGTAATTTTAGGAAGTTTTGTGAAGGTAGTCATTATTGGCTACTTGCACATTTCGCTATGGCTCCGAAAAGAAAGCAAGTTTCAATTGAAATTAAAAAGGAAATCATTGCCGCACTAAGCCGTAGTGAAAAGAAAATTACCAAAGCCAAAAGAAAACGCTTGAGAAATTCGCAATTCCCGGCATTGGAATTATTTAAATGGTTCAACCAGGCTAGAAATTGCAATGTGCCAATCGGAAGAAAAATTCTGAGAGAAAAGGCAAAGAATTTTGCTTCGGAATTAGAAATCTCGAAAGTTCAAGGCAATCGAAGGGTGGTTTGCCCGATTTAAGAAACGTCACGGAATAACATTTCAAAAAGTGGCGAGCGCGTTGGATCGTAGCTCGTTATAAGGTAGCAATTCGTTATAGGGAAATTTATACGCCGGTCCTTGAGTTTCTATATAACGGGCTTTCACTGTTATTCCTTGAGTTCCTCATCTATGCCAGTTTGTTTTGCAATTTCGACTATATATTTCGTTAATATTAACAAAGGAGTCTCTAATGCCGTGTGTCTTCCTTGCTTAGATCTGGAAATATGTTTCTCCATAGTCCTTTAAAACACCCTTCAATTCAGAAAGACTAATGAATTTTTCCAAAAATCTCTTATTGAATGCAAATCAAAAGCAAAACAAATTGAAACAGCGCTAAACAGGGCAGCATGAACTAGGGCAGTGGTGGCGAACCTTTTTTCTTGGACGTGCCACAATAGTCCAAATACCACATGTCTCGCGTTGTTGACGTGCCAGACTGTTCTTATTGAGAAAAGTTTGATAAACATATAGATATTAGAATATTAGTTAAACAGTTTTCAAAAATAAATATATTTACAAATAATGATTGATGTACTTATAGGCAAATTCTAAGAATCGTTTATATTTTCTGTTCAATATTTCTGCGAAATCCATTATTATTATAATACCTTCACGTGCCAGCAAAATTTTCATACGTGCCACCCCTGGCACGCGTGCCATAGGTTCGCCACCACTGAACTAGGGTGTCAGTGTAATTGAAAAATTAGTGGTAGTAGTATAGTGGGTTGCCTATATTACATCCTTAATATGAAATCTTGCGTGAAATGAGCGCAACTTTCTGATTCGAGCGTATTCTAGAACGAAACAAATTCCTATCGATCCTCCTCGTGGATTTCGCCTCCACATGAGGACTCGTGACTCAAATGAGTCCGCTGTTACAGCGGATGAGTCAGTCGCACTAGCTTTGCAATTAGCGCAATTGCGTGAGCTGATTACACGCGCTCGTGCTTAAAAAAGGCACGCATGTGCTCGTCATGGAATACGCCGTCTGCTCATAACGACGATGTAAAGTTGGCAAATTTGCCAAGTCAGTCAGCGAGGCATTAGCATTGGCAATGAAACTACCGGCGAATAATCACGCGAACCGGCGTTATCATGTCGACGAGTGATAGTGAGCTACAAATGCGAATCTAGTGAGCGCATCGCATCGTCAAGAGTGTCATTGCAGTGCGCGACCCGTAATTATTGCAGTCACAATCAATTTGCGTGAAAATCGGAAAGGCCCGAAGCAGAGATCTCAGTTCAAAACCTAGTCAAGCTGAGACAATTTTGCGATCCACGATTTATTGCGGACGCGCGAAGATTGGTCGCAAGAAGCAAGCTGGCGCTTAGAGGTGAGTGAAGTAATCAATCAGTCATGCGACAATTTGCCAACAATTAAGTCATTTGATTGAGCTGGTATGCGGTTGGTTTCATTGCCGAGTAATTGCCCTTTGTTTAACAGCGGCAAATGTGTTCTACGTGACTTGCTTAAACATTGTTTTCATCACTTTCAAAGTGTGTTCTTTGTTGTTCTGTCCACAATCATTGCTTGAAAATACCCACCGCCAACCCAAATAAATTCACGGCCTGCTTTGAAACTGTATCAATACACTGGACAAGTACGGGGAATACCCGTGGGTCGGCCACCATCGGTCTCTAGAATTCTCCGAGCTCTTAATTGAAAGCCTAACTTATCCCTGGCGGCGGTTAAGCATAAGGAAAACCTTAGTGGTCCTTACCCACTATATGAACGTAGGGTTTTCCCCGTCCTAGTTCGTTTCCCCGTCCGCGGTCTAAATGGATAATTTTATTGGATGTCATCTACTTATTACCATGTATAACATTTCATTTACATTTTTTTTAAATTTAATATCAGTTATGATCAGCATAATTAAATATGCATTACCGTTTTTGCAATTATAAATCATTTTTTTGTGCGAGTCATTGATGCAATACTGATGCAACCCAAATTATGCAATTGTCATTAAAATTGTGAATTAAAACTTGAAACTTGCCATAAATGCACTGGAAAATTGTTGCATTAAAATATTTCCATGCAGTAGGAGGTCACGTAAGCAAATTTACATTAAATTCAAAATATCTGATTTGAATTAAAGTAGTTTATTTTTGCAATGTTTAATTGGTTGCCTGCATTACACGTCTGAGTGGTATTTCAAAATTTCAGTTGAATTCCAATTGAATTGAAACGATGTTAAACACTTTGGCCTAGGAAATGACATTTTACATTAACATATATATATGTATATACGCATTTTATAAATGTATAAATGCAAATTATATGCGTCGCAATCAACAATACAATCCGAACTTGAAATCTCTTAAGGATTTCAGATGTATGGCTAGCTCATTTCTTTAAAGTTGATAAACTACAAAATAATAAACTACGTAAATCTTATACATACAGTTGTAGAAGTTTTGCGCGCAAATTAACCTTTAAAAACATGTAAAAAAGACACTGGGAAACGCCATTCGACCGCCAATACAGAAATAAATCAAATATCATCAATTAAATTCGATGTTGAAAGTTTTTACAACCTACTTCTCTGTAGAAAATAATCATTCCGCCGCAAATATTGATTGAAAATAGTATTAAAGCTATTAATATTTGCAAATACTTATTGATTTACTTCTGGAATGGTGATCACATTTATTATTCAATCTACCATTTTTTAATGGATTAATTATGATTTTATAACTTATTTTGTGGTTTATCGTAACCCTAAAGCCATATTTTATTTAATAAATAACATTATTTACCGAAATAAGTTGCAGAGATGGTCATTATTACATCTTCCCTCATATCATGAAATCCCTTAGCAATATCATGAAATCTCAGATGGCCCAATTTATTTATTTGATTTACTAATGAAATTAAATAAAAAGTTGCGAAAATGCAAGCGAGATTAAATAGCAATTTTGTAATTGTGATATTAAATCATTCTTTGCATAAAAAACGATCACAAGCATGCGAGTTTGCATAGCTTGAAGAGATCGATGATGTCGAAAAGTGAAATTCTTACATAAAAGACATAGTCAGTGGAAATCTGCATCAGTATGCGGTTAGTAAGTCGTTCGTTCAAAGTGCGTTCTGTCTGCCGATCATATATTTAGTGGCGCACGCATTTTTTCGAAATTAAAAGCTAACGCGAGAGTGTAATTGCAAGTAGAATTTGCTAAAAATACGTTTGGCACGCTCTGAATCTGGCGAGCGCAACTATAAAGTTTGCGCTATTCTTTCTTCGCTTTTATCGCACGCAATTGCCAAAACTTGGCATTCGACAATTTCTCAGATGTTTCAGTGCTGACCATCCGGGATTGTGTAACATAGAGCACTCGCATTACATTTGTCTGCACTTGGATTTATCGATCGAATTAACCGAAAACAGTGTGAAGTGCGACAATTCGACAATTTGTTAATTTCTCGCTTTCTTGCCATCACTTTGCAGTGAGATATTCGTGTCTGCAGAGCAGAAAGATGCTTTGGGAGCGCTACAAGTTCGTGCCGCGCCGACGATTATTGCGAAGGTGACTTGCATTCATTTTAATCGTTTGCACCACAAATTAGCATTTTTGCGGCCAGGATTTGAACCCGAGATTTCTGACTGGCAAGGCCAGCGCGTCAACCTGTGGATTCACGACTTTGTTTACACTGACTTTCACTTTTCATCTGTTATATAAACAATCAATCATACTTCGAAATGAACCGATTTAATCAACGTTCTTATGTCATGCCTTACGATTGCGTGTAATGAGCAAGTCCGCAATTTGAAGCGCAATTCGGTTTTGCCAATTCTTGGAATTCTTGGAACAGGATTGGAACGATGGTGTTCGGAGAATTTTCAAGAAATATTTCCACCTGGAATGCAAATTGAACAGTTTTTACATTGCTACTCGTATCTTACAATTATTTTAATTATTGCTTGTCGTTTCTTGGTTGGTTGGAGGGCGTGTGACATACACAACATGGCCCTACTATTTGGGCCCATTGTATATACTCCTTGTATGGCCTCTTAGTTTTTGGAAGGGAATGTGGGGGGATTGGGTTATTGGAATGGGATGGGGGCCGTAGAGGAGCGTATTGCAACCAGATTTGCCATTTCAGATGGCTGCTCGGTAGCCAGGTTTTGAACCCAAGTCACTAGACTCGAGGACCATCCGTGCGTCATCTGCGTTACCGCTGGAATACCGAGCAGTCGTTTCTTAGTGGATTCCAAATTATAAATTCAGAATGAATTAAAGGTGGCTAAAGGCTTTTAAAAATAATTAAGAACGCTGCATTATATTCGCCTAACTGTTGGTTGCAGATAAAAAAACTATTCCGAATAAATAACGAGATAATTAGGCAAATAGGAAAGTAGATTTGAAAAACTTCAATTTAGCCGTCAATGCAATGATTACCTTATTTTTTATACCTTTCATATTGCTGTATAACAATTTTCAGCAACTGGCTTATTAATAACACGAAACAAAAAAAAACTTTTCCTTATCAAGCGAATGCCGAAATCCAAACAAAGACCATTTGTTTTAAATATCACGTAATTATAAATTGCGCAGTGCCAATCTTATCTTGTATTTATTCCTTCTATTACCTCTTGGTATCTATATACTAAAAATGAATATACGCCTAAAATACAAATAATTCCATGGAAATAAAATGTTGGGCATGTTCCGTGTCGTCCTGGGACAATAACAACGAGAAAAGAAACCAACATTTTCCATGACGAATGAAATAACTTGAGTGCGCGTCGGAAAATATTGGTTCGATTGAAAAAATCTGACACTGAAATATCGATCAGCCCGATAGCCACCATTCGCTCCCGAACAAGACCAAACGTATGCAAACAGGCGAACGGGCAGATGAGCGAATAATATATTTTTACATGTCCAAATTGTTAATTTCTAAAGCACATAGTCGGTAATATTTTTCAAATTTCTTTTAGTTTGCATTTGCTGGTAGCGCCATCTATATTTCGGAGCAGGAATTGCCCTAAGCCATCAGCTATATAAATATCTAGATTAGAATTTCTACCTTTGAACAAATTATTTTCCAACTTTTTTATATAAAACTTGTTAATTCGTCAAATTACTAAGCGACAATACATTCTTGTCGTAAACGAAGACGGAAATTCGCAAGTTCCGGCAGCTCAATCAAATCGACAATTTGTTGGCGTTTGTCGCTGAAATAGAACTGGTGCATCCCTTACAGATTGTTTCTTTTCAGTGCTATCACAAGATTTCCTTAAATTTGGCAATAAATTGCTCGGAAACTGATGCGCCAACTTGCCTTAGAATGGCCCCCCATTCGAATAAAAAGGTAGAGAATGCGGAAGCGATCTGTTCGTCGGCACTCTTTGGTAGCATGAACATTGCGATCGTTGAGCAGCTATTGTTCACCGTTAAGGTGGCGTCGGTTGTGCCCACCTTACTAATTGGACTGTATTTATCTAATAGGTAAGTTCTCCATTAATTCACAAGTCCACAGTTGCTTGCCGTTTGAGGACGTTCGTAACTGGTGCGCATTTGTAATTAGTTCAGCAATCAATTTTACCTTTTTTAATACAGTAATAATTATTACTATTTATTTTAACATAATTACTCCTATATCTATAGATACTAAGAGATATAAAACAGAAAACCTCGCAATAGCACGGGTTCCAGTAGGGGACTTCTTGGTGGCCCTTTTTATTATTATTATTAGGGGAGTTTACAGGCACCTCTAATTTAAATTCCAAGTGACACCTGCTGACTTTTCTGAAGGAAATTCAATTGTCCTCTTGGAGGCATTGCAGTTATGCCAGAGGACACCAACTGGGAATAGGATATGGTGGGCCATTTCCAGTCCCCTTCGACTTACACAAGTGGTAATTGAAGGATTAGATTAGAGGAAGCCCTCGAATTTCTGCAATTCTCCTTTAATGAGAAGCAAGAGCTCCTTAGCTCTTTGTATGGATGGCGAGAGGAATACCTTAGCTTGCCTACCCTGAATTGATGATTTCTAGATTTTGCACGAACTTATCCTTTACCAACATCGATTATTATTCTCGCGTAAACAATAATATTCTACTGAAAGTGCGATGTATTTGGAGTAGAGTATTGGTAGAAATAATGAAAAACGATGTTGACTAAACTCCAATTTTTTTTACAATACAGTTAGTTTATTTTGTTCAATTAATTGTTTTAATTGTTAGATTGATGGAAACTGTTTGTGGTTACTCTTTCTTAGAATTTTTTGCCCTGATGATGGCTCCAAAGACTGAAACCGGTTGGCAAATTGGCGATAAAAAGAAAAATTTGGAGTTGAGACAACATCGTTTTTCATTATTTCTACCAATAATATTCTAATTAAAATTGAGTCGTGATTATAATCACACACAAATTTACATATGTATAACAACAAAAACTTAAGAACATAGCAACAAACGGACAATTTTCAATAAGAAATTTCTCCGTAACGAAATAAGACAGGAATCTTACTGAGAAATCATAAAATAACATTCTATGACCATTTACATCAGTGATTCCCAAAGTGGTCGCTATCGACCCCCTAGAGGCCGATTTTGACTTGCAGAAGGTCTACGACAACGAAACAAGAAAGACGTAAGAGTTCATATCCGAAACTTTGATGTCCACGGGACAAAAAAATTTGGGAAACACTGATTTACATGAAGTAACACGAGATGCGAATATGAAGTAAGGACTATGGAAAAACTGACGATGAAAGGGCAACACCTGGCGAAGCAGTTGCTCTACGCACCCTCGAGAAACCTCAACCCCAACCTTGTCGAGCTATTGATTGAGCAGCGTGTGCAGACGTTGGCAATGGCGTGATGCGCCGGATGTTCGGAAGCCACTTCCGCCTCGCTGCGGTTGCCAGCACAACCAGTACTAATTGCATAGTCTTGTGGTTCGCTGGCATCGAGCAGCAGACAGTTCCCATGAGCTGATGTGACCTATCGCAACCTTCAAATTACGTCGACAAGTGCAATTGATATCGATATTGGCCGGATTGCACTGCAGTGTCAATGGCTATGCCAATATATATAGTTGTTCAAGCTAGCCGTGAATGCAGTCGGTGAGCACTCGGCTACGGGAACGCTATCGGCTCAGAGGCTCCCGCGGTCCGCCCAACCACGTGGTACCGCGAATTCGTCGTACGGTAATCAACTGAACACGAGTGCGCTCATTTCAGGTATTCGGGTATTTGATTTCGCGCCGCGACCAGAGTGAGGTGAGCCATGGCGTTCGATTGGGGCAGGAAGCGGGCAAGCTATAGTGTGGTGCAGATTTGCAAAGACTTGCAGTACCACGTGGTGGGCAAAGCTGAGCATAAGAACGAGCGGTGGCGAAGAGTGTGCTTCTGGTGCAAGAGGTAATTAGCTCAATTGAATTATGAGACAATGAGCGACAAGCTATATGCATATGGAGGCAGTGATTATTGATGTCGATTTATGAATTAATTGATCAAGTTGATGTGATTGAATTGAAGTCGAGTGATTACAAGACACGTCAATTGTTGAGCTATTATTGTGCAATTGCAGTGCTCATATTGGCTTTGCTGAAAGCCGAGAGATGAACAATAAACAATGAATACAATTCTTTGCATTCATTTGCAATGTTCAGTTTTTAAATTGCTAATATTATCATTAATAAATATTTCCATTGCAGTACTTCCGATTCAGTAACAGTGTTACTTTGTATTGGAGAAAATATATACTGAAATGAGTTAACACGATTATTATGATATTGATATGACGAATTGCGTATTGACGTAAGAAGTGGAAGTAATCTAAGGTCCTCCCGATGTAATGGAAAACATTAAACTGCAATTGTTTGAAATTTGAAACAATTACAGCTGCAATTCAGAGTCAAACGTTTCTTGAATATTTGATGTCAATTGAGATGAGTTGATTGCGCCGTAATTGCACCTAAATAATAGCGTGATCATCTTCTACTGATAGCAGCTGTATCCTGGCTTAGTGGTTTATCCCTGTTTTGTTGTTTCTATGCTCGTCAGAATTGCGAGCACAATTATAATTTCATGTCTATGCCCAATTCGATACACAGTTTACTACAATGTTTATGTTAACGTGAATCGAATTGAAATTATATACTCATTTCCATTTTCATTCAGCTATCAGTATCGATACTTAATAGTAAATTTATGGCAAGCTTAATTCAATCCAATCGCATTTCAAAATATGAGATTACCTATTCCATTTAAATCATTTCCCTCTGTCCAAGATTACCAAACTTGTTCTTAGGATGTACTAAAAAGTATCCAAATACCAGAGCCCAATTATTGCTAACTTTAAATCTAAACTACCGCTCGGTAGCCGAGTGGTCATTGTACAGAGTTGCGATGCCGAAAGTGTTGGGTTCAATCCCCGGCAAAGCGTTGTAGTTTTAAATTCAGGACAAGAAAGAGGACAGTATGGTGTCTGAAAAAGATGTAGTTGCAGTACACTCTTCCACGAACCTCCAAACTGCAAGGAATGGATCGGGTAATGAATAAATATATATGGATAGAAATTTAGATGATGTTGTCAAAAACTCCAAATAATCTTTATTGAGAAACTAGTGGAGTACCCAGCGTTCCTTGGGCTTTAATACTATTTGCCCATCTCCCCGTCCGTCTGTTCTGCCCGTCCACCCGTTAGCAATCGGTTAATACT
>JAOEHK010069827.1:2994-18531 GCA_025447835.1 Labidoglobus nevermanni | reverse complement strand
AACATAATTTTTTGTGGCGTGTCACATATCACAAAAGTATATCTCTATCCGACCAAAACTCTCGCTAAGATTATCCTGTTTACTATTTGCGTGCGTTCGAGCAGCCTCATTCCGGGTCCTTTCCTCCACATTCCAGTTCGTGCTTCCGCAAACTTAAGCAACGGTTACAGAGTTATAAAAATCATCCAAGCCGCGTGTCACCAAAAATGTGCTCGCGTGTCATAGGTTCGCCATCACTGACTTAGGCCCTACGATTTGGTCCCATTGTATATCCTACTTGTATGGCCTCTTAGTTTTTGGAAGGGAATATAGGATTGGCTTATTGGGATGGGATGGGGAGTCGTAGAAAATCCTGCTGCGACCACATCTGCCATTTCAGATGTTTTTCTGTCTTCTCTCTACTGGCCGCTCGGTAGTAAACGGTAACGAGGGATTGAACACAAATCACTAGACTCGTACCGGGCAGTCATCACGGCTATAATGTAGATATTAAATTATTATCTAAATTTAGAAGAGGTGAAAGTCAATCTTGGCATTGCCATTGACCGTGAACTATTATTGCTTCGGCCTTGACACTATCCGCTCGGTAGCTAAACAAGTACGTAGTTACCCTGTAGCCGTGTGTCTAGGGTTCGGTCCCTAGTCCAGAGGTACTATTGTCAATCGTTGTCCTTCGATGTAAGTCAGGTTAGAATACTACTACCTTCTACGACTCGCCATATTATCCAAGTCAATTTTAATTCCTTCCTTCTAGATTGCAGTGTAGTCCACGTAATGCCGAAACGCAAACCTCGACCAGCATGATCTGTGAATGCCTTCAGCTTCGCTTAGACTTCGGTTCTAGGTATCACAGAGGCATGGATTGCCGAGTCCATCTCGGCCAGCATGGTCGCCTGCCATTCACTCTGAATCCACCTTCCCATATAGGTACGATACGCATACTCACCTACTATTCACCATTTCGCCATTCCGTCAGCCTAAAATACAGTTGGGTGGATCCAGTAGCTCAACACTAGTGCTTTGTTTTACTATTTTCTGGAGGCCTAGAGTGGCGTGGTGCAAAATTTGGCATGGGTCGAACGTGGCAGATCTATGACAGTGCTGGCGGACAAGCACGGGAAATACGCAGGGTCCCATCACTTGAATGGGTATTCCCGGAGAGTGTCCGCTACGCTATCACAAGTCTACAACTACCCTATAGTTGGTCGAGGAAGTTGGCAAGAATGTTTTCTTTTTCACAATTTGATAATTGCCACACTTCCCTACACTTCACAGTTCCGGTTCCCAGATATTGCACAGTCATGTGGTGCCGAGATTGGATTCGTGACTTTCGATCTTACCGTTTAAAAATGTATGTTGCTATACGTTTTCTAAACCTCTTTACCTTGTCTACCCTATCTTAGCTTGCCTGAGCCCATGCCACATTTCCGTCTAGGTACCGAACAATATTAATTATGCAATGACAAATTGCATCTCGACCAACAAGATCTTCTGCCAGTCTTCTGCTTTTTTTGCTTGTTGGCACATTTGCCGCTAATTTGTCTATATGTGAAAGACCGAAATCAGGAGAATGTCGACATTCACCGGTTAATGTCAATATTCACATAGCCGTTTTGTGTATGTTCGAAATATTTATTTAGTAAGTAAGTAAGTACTGAATAAGACCTACAACTTACAACGATTTCACATCAAGTTCTGATTGACGAACACAAGCTTATTGCTAAAAAAAGAGCCGCCTCGAAAGAGAATCTTGTACTGCAAGCAACAAAAATGTTACGAACCTGAGCCACAATTTCCAACTGGTTAAATCGGTGTTCCAAGAATTGATTTCAGTCAATTTTCACCGTATTTTGTGTTACGATTCACATTTACGATTGAATACAGAATTTTGAAAAAGTATGTTTTGTCTGAATAAATAATATTGGAAAATGTAATTTCACTCTATTTTTTTTGCCAAATGAATAATGAGCAGTAGCACTAATAAATTTAGTTTAATTGTTATAGTTTTTGAAATTACTTAATCACGTTTTTATCGTATGCACGAAAAACTACTACTTTCCTATATTTTTTAATAACTGACTAACGATCCAATTAAATATTGGTGCGATTTCACAATTATGTGATTAATCATCACATGCAGTTGCTTAAATACTTAATATGATATAGGGTGATAAATTTTGGACGTTTTTATTTGCTTGAATGGATTGACATTGCATATTTGTACTTCTTTGGCACTTTACTGCACGCAGTTTTATGATGTTTTGACGCAAAGAGTCTGATTTACGATCGTATATCAGAACATATATTTCATATTTCAGAACATATATTGCAAACAATTAGGCAAAAATAAAACACATGGCAAGGTAAACGTGAAACGAGCCTTCGAATGTGTTTGCGTGTCGTTAAAGTTATGAGAAATGGAGTATTTAGTCAAATATAATTTGATATTGACAATCTTCCAATTGCATGCGATCTCTCATTTTCACCCAAGGTCAACAAGATAACTCGGAAATTAAATTTTATGCTTTATTGTTTTTATACTTGGGATGCCTTACACAAAGGAGTCTATAGAGTAGTTCTAATTGGTACTAAAGTAGATAAAAACACGTTAATGTTCTTAATTATTAAATAATTGGATATCCATGATGCATGCGGAGCAATTTGAAATACTTAACGTATATTAGTATAAAATAATTGAGTAAATTTACTCAATGGATTTATTTATTCAATCAATTTCACTGGTGCCAAGTGGTTGCTCTTCACTTCTGCGTCCTCATTTTAAGAATAGAACAAACTTAAACCTTCCAATGCGCATCGAATCGAAAGAATCAAGAAGATTGCTGACAAACGTAGAGAAAGGCTTCATCAACATTCAGATAATGATGTTGTCCAATTACTGGACATCCAATGCTTCCACTGGCTTAAGAGGACGAAATTCATGGACCTTATCTTATCCAGCCCTTTTCCCATGCCTTCTTATTGAAGGAACTGGCCTGATATTGCTAAAAATAGCTTTTACAAATAGAAAATCTGCCGCTTTCCTCATAGAGAGTCATATAGAGTTTGGCTTGCAACTTTGGTACGTATATCTTTTGATAAATATTACACATGACGCTAAATGATCATGATTTTTTAAATATTTACGTAACTGTCTCGCTTTTCACAAATCTCACGGTTCATGATTAATTTCCCAGCGAAATAAAAATATGCTGGCTGGATAAATAGGAGAATAAAAAGTAACACCATAACGAGAATTGATGCAGGCATAAACAGGGATTTGCAAAATCCATAGAGGAAAATAATTTTCTTGGATCGAATATGAATGGAAGGAAAACGTTGTCAATCAAGTGTAGGGATTTTCAGGTTAATACTCATCCAAATTTAATAAAAAGAAACAGGCACACAATGATGTGGCAAAAGACAAATGGTCCTTTATAATCATTTTTCAGTAATTACGAATGTACTGATTGAAATTGTTGATAAAAGTAGAGAAATTTTCGAGAATGTAGTAATGAGTAAGCGATATTGAAATGGAACTTGACCATGACGACCCTGAATAGAGTGCTGATATTGCTGTAATTAGAACTAACCTTCAGCCATATCGGATTAGCTAGTTGATAATGCTGCTGCAAATTGCAAATATTGCTGGCGTTGTTTGCGTGCTCGTTTGTGTCGCTACGTAATCACAGTCGCAATGATAGATTTGTTTGCTAAAGGAAGAATCGCCGGAATGTTTGATTAGAAGGTTCCAAGTGTTGTTGATTGATGGTGAATGCGTTTGGGCGGTCAGAGAGAAAAGATTCAGAGCGATTGCTGAATTATGGTGGTGGCGAAACGCAGAAACGCGAAGAGAGTGCCCGCCGTGACGATGGTGCGCTTATCAATCGAACGTAATCATTGCGATTAGCGGTGTGCTTGCTAGCCGAGCACTCTGCAGCAATGCGACATTGACATTGATAGCAATCGACTGGGAAATGCACATTGAATACGACGCACACGTTTGGTGCGCTTGTGTTGAGCAAACAGACTGACTGCCACATTTTCCCCATCGTCCTGAATTTTCCCGACGCCAGGCTCTCTCTCTCCCACCTAGCGCCAGTAGCATTCGGGAAATTCGCGTCCTATGTTGCCATTTTGGCGCGAAACATGGCTTTCTATTCAATTTGACAGCGCTAACAAAGTTTAAGATATCCTTGACGCAGCACATTGCAATCTAGTGCAGTTGTTCATTAGTATAGCGGTGAATCTCTTATACTGCGAACCGTATAATGACACCTGAGTTAGGCGCCTTTGACCCGAAGGCATATGGCCTCGAAGAAGGCTTTAAACTGACGAATTTCTCGACGTTGCGTGGCTGAGGGTGCAAAGTGCCGCAAAAGGTCTTAACAGAACTCTTGTCGGCACTTGAAGATCCCAGTGGTAGGAAGGTGTTGAAAAATGAAATTGGTGAGGAAGTGCATATCAATTTATCGAACGGCTGTAGTTTAACAGAGATTTGTGTGGATGTAGGAATTGGATTGGACTCGTGTATCATTCCACTGCAACATCGAGGACTCTTCCTCATTCAAAGTACCGACTTCTTCTATCCTCTCATTGACGATCCTTTCTGGATGGGCAAGATCACATGCGCCAATGTACTCAGCGATGTCTTCGCTACAGGCGTGACCCAATTGGACTCCTTATCTATGATCATTTCGCTTCCAAGCGATATGACGAAAACGCAATGCGATGTTGTGCTGCCTCTCCTCATTCGAGGTTTTAGTGATAACGCGAAGCATGTTAACGTGCAGATCAAATGCAATCATCTCTACAACAATCCCTGGCTTATTATTGGCGGTACTGCCACTAGTGTCCTATTGGAAAGCGAATTTATCAATCCCACAGAAATTTGCGTTGGCGACGTCCTCGTTTTGACAAAGCCGCTTGGAGCGCAAATTGCGTGCAATACGAAAAAAATCAGCGACGACAAAGACAAATGGACAACGTATAAACACACTGCCAGTTTAGAAGAAGTAGATCACGCCTACAAAAGTGCTGTCATTTCAATGGCGCGCTTGAATCGGGTTGCAGCAGAACTTATGCATAAGTACAAAGCTCATGGATCAACGGATGTCACAGGCTTTGGAATCCTTGGACATGCTGAAAACCTGCTTGGATTTCAAACGCAACAAATTGATTTCGTCATTGACAAATTGCCAGTTCTTGAGCATGTTGTCAAATTTGCACAGATGACGAACCAATATGATCGGTTTGTGAAGGGGAGGAGGCCAGAGACTTCAGGCGGATTGTTGATTGGTTTACCGGCGGATATTGCTCAGGCCTATTGCGAAGAACTTGAGAAAATTGAAGGATTTCCAGCTTGGATTATTGGTCGAGTCGTTCTTGGCACGAAGACTGCGAGAATAATAGATAATCCCGAAATTATTAATGTGAAGCTATTGCAGCAGTGAACAAAACAACAGTAAATTATATTTGTGTTTAATAATGGGCGTATCTGTAAAATCCTAAGCAGAGTTGACGATTCTAAGTTGATATCAGTGGGTACTATGCAATTTGTATGACTAAAATCATTGAAATTCGTCGAGAAGGTTGATTTTATGAAGTTGATTGCATGGTTTCCCTAATTCAGTTTAAAATCGCAATTCAACTTGTTATTTCGAATGCTAATTGTTTGGATGTAATCTTATAAAAATACGATTCTGAATCTGTCTTTACTTACCTGAGCATTTTGCCACTTTTTTGATTTCCTTCCTTTATTAAAGAAACAATTATTTGTTTATATATCTAATGAGCAGTAACGTAGCGTGGAGGGTGGGGTGGGTATGGCCCACATTGGTCCGCCACGTTTAGAGGGCGGCAAAATGTTGATAAATGGTCTGATACATAACTTGAACGTGCCAGAAGCACGGGGAATACCCGGGATCTCATGCTAGTACGTCACTTGGGTGTAAATTCTATCAATTATGAGTACACAAGTAGTAATAGAGGTAAATTTTTAGAATTGGTACATTTTTACATGGAAATAACTTATTTAGGGGGCGGCAAAATTTTCGTCCGTACCGTGTAGCAAATAAGCACGCTACGCCATTGCTAATGAGAAACCCATACAGATATTTTTAAAATCTATATTATACATACGTACATATATATATATATGTTTATATTATCTATATAAATATATAGATGTTTTATGTATATATGATGAATAGAGCAAAAACATTAACATTTTCACTAACAATTTCATCGAGATCAATTTTCATCATCTACAAGATTAATCTATTCGTCGGCGGCTTAGGTTTAAACCTCGTATCAATTCATCAATTCATATCGACGCTGTGGACTTGGCATGAAATAATATGGCTAATTTTCAATGTTCATTGTTCAATGCTCATTATAAAATTCCTCAATAGCTTTTAAAAACATTATCAGATTGTTAATACCAGTTTAGTGCAGTGGAAACATTCGCGCATCTCCTATCAGTCAAGTCAATGCATTATATTTCTATCATCGTTTAATGTACAGGTAAAGTTTCAAAGGCAAGGTGTCGACCAATGTGGATGAACAACTCGTTAGAAACACACGCATTTGTGTATTCAATCTAATCATATCTTTAAGCCCCATTTCTATGATATTAGGATGGTGTGCTTTACCGCGCAGCTAATTTTACAATAATTGCTCACATTAATTATCATAAATTGCTACAAGATTGTTGCAAAAACTCGATCATTCTCATCGGGTGACCAATTCATTCGTCACCCGTTTCAATGCCAATGATACAACCAAAGACGGCATTGCTCAATCTATCGTATTATTTATTATTTAAACATTTATAAGCTGTGCATGAGTCGCATAACTTAAAATCACGTGCCGTTACTGCGCAACGAGATAACGATTACTATCGCTACGGTATAAAGTTATACTCGTATATTTATGATAATTAATGTATATATGTGCAATGACTATAATTATGAAAAGTTGTTCTGTTGTCTTACGACTAATCGTTTCACATCTCATTGAATTCACTGATTTTATACGTAACAGTCATGTCAATATGAGTGGATATTAATATACTGTGGCTTATTAACATTTTCATATAATACTGTACATTTCTCATTTGCGCGCTAGAAATGCATTTGCGATTAGCACGTGGCTTACGTGACATGTTCTTATCGCCCAGCTTGAACAAGGAAACAATGTATTCGTTTAAAATGTGTTTATGTGTCTCACTCGCAGATGGACATTGTTATAAACATTGATTATGCATACAATCGCAAACTTGCCCACTTGAAACTCGCGAAATATTGAATGCCGAAAGTTATTGACAAATAATCCAGCAAATCCAAGAACCAAAAATATGCGAATGAATTTAACAATATCATCTAGCAACAATATAAATAACAATTTAATTGAATAATATAATCTTAAATAGAACTATTTGCGAGTGAAAGCAGGTGTTTCATGTAAATATAATTCCATATAAGTAACACTCGATATAAATTGCATTAATACGATCTTTTATGAAGTACTTTTTTAAATTAAAAAGAATTAACAATAACAATAATCACAACACTGCATAAATTGATGTTTAGTAATAAGTTTACTAAATTTGCCCAAATGATGTGTCCCTATCTTTTCTCAGGGTATCAATGTATTAAAATAACTGCTTCCAGAATTGATTCCATGGTTTCCTGCATTCTATTGCATTGTTCAATTTGTTTAGCAATTATTTATTCATTTCCATATATTTATATTTATAATATATATACAATTTTAGAGAAATTTACAGTTTCGAGTTTCCGGATGGATCAAATAATTCACGATTGTGGAATTTGTATATTTTTTGTTTGACAACATCCTTCGCATTCGTTTAATTGTAAACAATAATCGAGTAATCTAAATTATTTAATAGAAAATGACAATTTGGATCGTTTTCAAAACGCGCAAAGTTACAAGTTTGCAAATAATTAGTTATTGTTCGTACAAATGGGATGCATATTGTTGATGTATTAGTTGACTTTGGAGGCAATATAAATAATTGTAAATACCAGATTATGTATATACAAATTGTGATATTGTATTTGCTACGTTTTCCGATGTCTATGAATATTTCTCTCTTGAGTAAATATCAACGTCAAAAGCCATACCACGAATCCAATGTATCCTTTATTAAATTAACAATCGTGTGGTCCATGCGAATGCAGCTTAATTTAAAAGAATGAGAATTTACGTGCAAATTGTTACGTTAACAATATTCACGTCCACATCTAATTCTAATCACGTCTAAATGTATATATATATATATCACGTGTAATTCATTTTTATGTGTATAATATATAATCTAATAACGTTAAATTTCATGTTTTCTTTTCCTGTATGTGTAAATATAAACTCTTCTACCTATAACTTCTGTATTCACATGTGTTAAATTCTTTTCGGTATTACTTTGAATGGCCGAGCTGCTGCAGAATCGCTGAATGTAACTCTTCTATCGCGACGATCTTGGAATGTCATTCGTAGACAATGCAAGTGCACCTGTGCCCCATAAATGATTGCAATTTGCCGCATTTATTGTGCAAATGTTGTGCGTGGGAAGGTCAATAACACTTCCAAGTTTCTTTTGAGAAAACAAAGCTAAAGGATTTTACAATATATGCAATGACTGATTGAATAAAATGAAGAACGGCCTGAGGACGCAAGTGCTATATGTTTGCGCCCCAATTGTTGACGGAAAGGAAGACTTACGTACATCTATTGCACAAACTGTAATGGCTAACTTGATGAAGATGATGTGGGGGGTGCCTGTGACGTCGTTATCATCGTTGTCGCACCCGGCTGAGCTCCGTTTCGAGACGTCGCCGCAGGGGTTGATGGACTATTAATACTATTGCTGCCCTGCGCCATGACGCGCTGCCGCACCTCCCGAATCTTCAGCTGCAGGCTCGATTTGCTAGGGAACACCTCCTGATGCAGGCTCTGAAACGTGCTGGTGGCTTGTTGGCTAGGGAAATACGAGCCCTCTTCGTTGAATAGCTGCATGACCAGCTTACGCTTCACCTCCAATATCTTCCGATGCCCCTTTTCCGGATCCCGCGCGGTTCCCGGCGTCTTCGGCGTCCTCGGCGAGCTTCCCTCAACGCTCTCGCCCAAGAGCTGCTTCATCGTGTCCTTATTGAAGTCTGGCCCGAAGAAGATGTTGGCGTTGGTGTTGCGCGCAGCTGATGGCAGCTTCGCCGATTGCGGAGTCCCAACATCCGAGTCCTCATCTATCCTCATCTGGCTGTTGGCGAACGACCGCTTCTTGTACGTCGGCGGGAAAACACGTGGGCTTGATGGCACTGATATAGAACTGGGAGACTGACAGTCTTCCGGCTTGAATTGGGGAAGGGAGGAAAACTTTTCTTGGAAGTTAACTTGTTGCAAGATTCTGAGTAAATTTATACACTCGATTAGATCCGAGCTCATGGTATGGTCGAGGCGGAGCCTTACTTATCCATTCCATCTTCCTTGTTCTTCTTCGAGCAAGGTTTCTTCGACCGAGGTGAGATCAGTGGTTCGCTGGGCGTGATATGTTCGTCAGGTATACTCACCGCAGACGGTGATGGTTCATTGCTGGATGATGCGCTTGTTGGGGTCGCTGGCAAAGCCGTCACAGCTATATGTTCAATCAAATCTCGAGTCAACTTCCGGCTAGGTATAAGCAACTCCATATCTTAACTCACCCATTGATTGCCTTCTCTGCAATGGTGCTTTTCCTAGTTGCGCGGGTGTGGGAGCTAGTTTGAATTCCGGTTTCTTGATGGTAGCCAATGTAGCTGTGACACCATGTAATGGTCCTGGGATACACGGCGAAGTTGATGCATCGATTACCGCATCCGTCCTCAATTCCTCAATGGTTTCGTATGTGAACGCGTTCACGGTCTTGTTGTGTCCAACGTTTCCAGATTGTGCTGATCCTTCGCTGTTGCTTACGCTATTGCTAGTCCCTGCGTTGAAGTCTCCGATCGGCCTCGTCATCGACTGGCTAACTATCACACTTTGCATTGGTTGAATGGAATTCGTTGGGGTTGTAGCGGTATCGCTTGGAAGTGATACCTCAGCAAATTTGATGGATTGGGACATGTAAACATATTTTACGGAAGGATCAGATGCGGCGGATGCGACAACCACAACCGGATGTTGGCGGTCGGTGTCGCTTTGATTGGGCGTTGTGGCATTCATGATCGTGAACTTCATGGGTTTAGCCTGGGTCTGCACATAAGGCGACGGTGGTTGCTGAATATTGTGGCTGGTCATTTGGATAACATTCGTTACATTTGCGCTCATAGGCGAGTTCAGAATGGTCAAAGTGGTTGCGGCTGGTGGTGACTTCAGACAGGGCGAAACAGGCTCAGGCTGGGTACTAGGGTGATCTTCGATTTTAATATTCATCGAATGGGTTCTATCCCCAAACGCCCAAATGTTGGCATCCGTGGCATTATCGGCTTTTTGCTCCGATTTTATGGTTTTCGGAGACGCAAATGCACCACCGGTGGGTTGGAATCCACTCACCCCAGTGGGGTTCACGGGAGAATGTATTGGGAACGTGAGAACGGTGGATGTTGGCACTGGACTGTATTTGGATGATAACTCCGTCGAGGGTAAACGGGCCTTAATGGGTTTCGGCCGGCAAGTAACCTCCCCACCGGGATTCGTTGGGCTAAACCTTTGTTGGCTGAATGTACCATTCACATTTGAAACGCCAGTCGACGCGACACTTGTAGAGATGCTAATGTCCTTTGTTGCCTCGATGATCCCTCCAGTTTCTTGCTCCGAATCTGATTCCACTTTCTCCTTGCATTTCAGATCGACTTCCGGCGCAGGATCCTCACAGATCACCATCTGGTCGTCGTCGGATACCTCCCCATGATCATCGATTATCAGTGAAGCACGATTTTCATTTGGCGTTGGGGAATGTGCACTCGGACTAATCGGGATTTCCCCAGTCTCCATACTGTCTCCAGTTGAACTGAGTTTACTGCGACCGGAGCCAGTTGACGATTTTCTTCGATCCTTCGTACACCACTTCCACTCTGGGTGCGCTTTAAAATGTGCTTCCTTAACGTCCGAAGCGAGATCGTGGTATTGTTTCTTTTTCTCTGGATCTAGGGCATACCACCATTCCCCTAGGATCTTGGACACGGTTCGATTGTCTTGATTCGGATTCAGTTTGTGCACATCACCACGATGGCGTTTCGAAAAGATCATAAATGCGTTCATTGGGCGTCGAATTCTTTCTTTACCCTGATTGAGGGAAGACCGCCCTATTACATTCCCGCAAATCTTTACAGCTTCAACACCTACCTTTCCAGTTAGCCCTGCTTCTTTGTTGTGAAGAGAGCTTAACGAGTGGCTGCGCCGTTTATTGCTTCCTTGCGCAGCGTTGTCGGCAGGATGAGCTTCTGGGGGTTCGGATTCAAACACATCGTCGTCGTCTTCAGCGGGTGCTGCTATTTGGTCCGAGTCCATATGCTCGGTAACATTGCGCTCAGAAGTGGAATTGTTGGTCATAGTCGAAACGGCAATGGGAGGTGCTGATAGAGGCGGAGAAAGTTCTGACAAGGGTGGCGATTTGTTACCCGAGACCGTGTTGGTCGTCGTAAGAATGGGTACGATAGAATGCCAAGGTATGACACCTGGTATGACGTAGGTGGACTGCTGAGGAACGGCCACATGGTCATTCTGCGAGGCTTGATTGATTTGCAGTTGAACTGGGGGATGGGGCGCAATGGACGCGGGTGGATGCTGTGCGTGCAACTGTAAGGTTGGCAGCTGGTTCAACGGCTGCTGAATAATTGACTTTTCGTTATTATTCGTATGACTATGATGATTCGAGGTCAGGTGATGGTCGTCCGCAGGTGTAGGGATAGCATTCTTCGGAATGAGCGGTGCCACCGTGCCGGAAACGATACGTTTCACTACGGATGGGCTTCCGGTGGCAGCCGGCAGCACGGGCACCAGTTGCGTGGGGTGGACAATTACGGGCAGAATGGCACCACATCGTGGCGAATGCTGATTATTCACTTTCACCGTCGACTGATTGCTGGCTACTCGAATGGTCTCAACGTGTTCGTTTTGCGCTATCTGCTTAAATCGCAGAATAATCATGGGTCAAATCATCATCATCATCAAAAGACGCAATATGATTGTGCTTACCTGCCTCTGTAGTGACTGGGGTGTTAGGGTCACATCGGCTTTGATTTTCTCACTCATTGCTTCGTTCTTGATAACTATATGCGTCTTCTCCGCGAAGGGAGGCAAGACGCAATAAACAGCGCGCTCTTCTTCAACAGCATTGATCATATCCGCACTGCTATGGTGCTGATTAGTCAAAGCATGTTGCAAGATAACGCCTGATTGTTCTGCGCTATTGTTAACTGACCAGGGAGGTGAAATTCTTATTACGCTACGATTCTGCATAGGACGAACTAATTCAGGCCTATAGAGGACATGTTAATCAGTTCTACTCAAACTGAAGCGCGAAGTAATTCAATCCAATACCTTATTACTGTCTGTTGATGATATGGCGGTTGAATATTGCACCCGGGCGGCCCTGGCGAAACGCGCTTCATTAAGCCTTGAGGATAACTCGTGATTGGCATGAAGACGTTGTTGCGAGAGCCCACTGTGAGCGGTGATTGCATTGATTGCGGCGAAGACCCTTGTCCATTTGGCGAAAACACTGGCGTATCGGAACGAGACCGCGAAGAACTTGCCATTGATGCTAGAATTGTTCCGAAATTGGAAATATTCGGATTTACATGCTCGTGGTACAACTAATTCAGGGATCCCGCATCCAAGACTTGATCAGAACTCATCAGAAAACATCGTGGCGTGCGGACAACGTGCAAAAATTCACAAATAGCTGATAACACTTTCGACCTTCTGATATTGCCGCAAACCGTGACCTACCTAGCATTCCAGCAACTTCAGTCTCCTCCTGGTTGAACCTTGCGGCCAAATGTCGATCATTGCAGTTGGGCGACGTCTCCGAATCCCTGCTGGTGTCTTCGCCATCATTCTTGCTCCCCGACCTTGAGATCTGGCCCATGCCTGTGCCCGTCCGCAATCCGCTGCCCTTCTGACTCAGATGGCGGGAGCAGTAGCCACGCCGCTGCGACTCCTTCTTGCACTCGTGGTGCGAGCACAGGCGCCGCCATTGCTTGCCATTGTACTTCTTGCGTATCCCATTGGGATTGGTGACGACATCGCCCTTCTTGTACTTATGCGGCGTGGCCGCCTGACTCCGGGGCGTCGTCGGCTGCGAGCGCTGCGTGATGCTGCTGCAGGAGCTGCCGCGACTTTGCATGCTGCTGCTGCGCTTGCTGCTGCTCGACATCTTCTCGCCCTCGATGGGGAAGTTGATGTCCTCGCGCTGCAGCTCGTCGTCGCTCTCGCCGTACTCGTCATAGGGCCTTCCGTTAGGCTGCGGCGTGCTGCCCCCGGCGATCGGAAGGTGGACCGGCGCGGGCGGCGTCGCCGGCCGGTAGCAATCGCTCAGCTGGCCAGCAGCCGGAGCGACGCCATCCGCATACGCGACCACCGTCTCCAGGTTCTCCATCTCGTCGCCCCAGGGCGGACGCAGCAGTCTTAGATCGGCTCGCGTCGCCGTCACCGTCAGCTGGGTGCGCGTGTGCACCACGAAACGCGGCGACCGCCCTTCGACGATGCTCGTCACGAACCCCTCCACGAACACGGCGCGTCCGTGCTCCTGGCGGACGCAAACTTGCGTCCCTTCAGTCAGTTGGTTGAGGGATGGGCTCGAGTCGCAGATGATGTCGTTGCAATCAGCCCGCAGCACGTTCGGGTAGTGGAGCTCCTCGACGTGCTCGTCGAGGCGAACGGTGACCTGCGGGGTACCACTCAATCATCATGGATATCTAGACGAAGCGGGACATGGTCCACTCACATCCGTCCCGTTTGCGCGCCGTATCACGCCCGGATAGTACAAATGTCCCTCCTTGGCCAGCACTCGGTGCTCCAGCCACTCGCTGAGATCAATATCAGTCTGTTTCTGTGTGACGATCGTCGCCAGATCGTCGCTGAGCTTATTCGCCATTGGAACCGACGTGACCACCGCCTGGCAGGAGTAGTCCACGGCGGTGGCCTGTGGGAGATTGAGAGCCTTATGGACCACCACGGACGTCACCGGTGCAGAGGTCATCTCCAAAGGTGGCGGTTGATGCTGGACTTGATGGTGATGGTGATGATGATGGTGTTGCTGCTGCTGCTGCTGCTGCGCCACATCGGATGGCTGATGGTAGAGATGTGGACGCAGCAGGTGCACGTTGGGCTGGACCACTGGCGGCGGCGCCTGATGGTGATGCTCCTGCTCCAACTTGGCGAAGTCATACTTCCGCTTCTTGGGCAACTGCGCCACCATCATCTCTCGGCTGGACATGGTCGGAAGGCTGGAGGAGGCGGTATCTTCTCACAAAATGCAACTACAGCTCGGACGCATCTTCATCCTCTCGCGTGGCCCCATTTCATCGCAATCTGGCTGCCTTCATCTGGCGCTGCAAGCAGATCCGCACCAATAGCCAATTAGCTTCTACTCCCTGGAATCCCCGCCAACGTAGGAGACACTTCTAAAGGCCCTAGTGTCATCAGAAACAGAGGATGAATGGGGACGAGCTCAGAGAATTCATCACGCCCGAATATTCCTGGGAAGAAAACTATCAAGTACCTCCATTCGACTTGCCCTCTCTTGAGGACGGCATGGCTAAGAAAACTCGTAGAATTTAATAGGGGTCACTGTACAGGCATAGCTCAGAAGAGGATGAAACCCCTCAACATATAATGGGCGAGTGCATCACACTAAGGGTGCAACAGAAGGCAACCTTAGAGAAGTAGGCACTGACCCACACCGAGAGGGCTAAATTGCCCTGGAAAGACCACATGAGACGACTAGGTGAATAATGGTGGGATGGCGCAAAAGGATAGGAAGGACCGAGGTGCGGGGAACCAGAATGCAGACTGATCCTGACGTAACTAAAAAGCGCGGACGCATCTTAATTCTCTCGCGTGGCCCCATTTCATCACAATCTGGCTGCTTTCATCTGGCGCTGCAAGCAGATCCGCACTAATAGCCAGTTTGCTTCTACTCCCTGGAATCCCCCCGACGTAGGAGACATTTCTAAAAGCCCTAGTGTCATCAGAAACAGAGGACAAATTGGAAGAAGCACCGGGAACGCATCACACCATGATATTGCTGGGGAGAAAACCATCAAGTACCTCCATTCGACTTGCACTCTCTTGGGGACGAGCAAGGATAAGAGAACTCGTAGAACTCATTAGGAGTCACTGTGCAGGCATAACTTAGAAGAGGATGAAACCCCTCAGCATATAGTCGGCGAGTGTATCACACTAATGATGAAACAGAAGGCAACTTTATAGAAGGAGAAACCCATCGAGCACCTCCATTCGACTTGCAATGTCTTGGACACGAGCATGGGGAAGAAACCTCATATGACTAATTAGGGGTCACTGGACAGGCACTGC
>JAOEHK010069817.1:6265-18531 GCA_025447835.1 Labidoglobus nevermanni | reverse complement strand
AACTGGAAAAGCTTCTTTCGCAGAGGTACATAGCTGAAATTTGAATGTACTCACGCCCCCCTTGAATATCGCTCACGCCCCCCTTGGGGGGCGCGCTCCACAGTTTGGGAAACCATGAGCTAGACCTTGAAGTCTAGACCAGGGACGGCCAACCCAAATAAACTCACGGGCCACTTTGAAAGTATATAAATACTTCGGGGGACAAGTAAAGGGAATACCCATGGGTTTGCCCCCGGTGGACTGGAAATTTTCCGAGCTTGTCCGTTGTAGATTTTCTCTTAATGGAAAGCCGGCCGCCCAGTTATCTTGGGTTGGCCGTCCCTGGTCTAGAGTCAAGACCTTTAGTCTAACCTCAATTGTTCTAGATTGGATGCACCGCAGAGGACACTGGGCTACTGAAGCCGCGAGAGTTAATTGGGGCAACTAGTAAATACAACTGCCTCCTGAAATGGCAGTGTTTGACGATCTGATTTTGTGAGTACCTAATCAACAACCTGACCAGATGACGAACGAAGCCAAAAACTAAATAACGAAACAAATGCAGGCACATAACGCCCGAGAAGTTTTATATCCAGCCCCAGGGGCATGCGAGAAGTCTCTGCATCGATCGCATAACTGAGGAAATGCGAGTGGAAACCGCAACGTTCAGCAGTGAGCAACGAATGGACTTCTGCGGCCTGCTGGGGAGCATCCAGCTCATCGCCTGCAACTACCTTGTGATAGCCACGACCCGCGAACTGGTGGGCTTCCTCAGCGGACACGCGATCTGGAAGCTGGTTGATGTAAAACTGATCCCGTACACGCGGAGCACAATTCACATGAACCACCGGCAGGTTGCCGACAACGACAAATACCTGCGGATGATTGAGCAGGTCCTAAAGACGCCCTACTTCTACTTCAGCTACACCTACGACCTGAGCCACACCTTCCAGCGCCTGCAAAGCGCGGGCCCGGGCTTCAATTTGCATTCTCTGCTGGCCCGCGCCGATGCGCGCTTCATCTGGAACTGCAATCTGGTGCGGGCCTTTCGCGGCCACGACTTCCGCGACTTCATTCTGCCTCTCGTGCACGGCTTCGTCTCGATCAATCAATGCGTGATCAACGGCCAGAGCTTCACGTGGGCGATCGTGTCCCGGCGAAGCAATCAGCGGGCAGGCACGCGCCTCTTCCGGCGAGGCGTCGACCACGAGGGCAATGTGGCCAACTTCGTGGAAACCGAGCAGATCGTCGAGTACGAATACGACCGGTGCAGCTTCGTCCAGATCCGAGGCTCGATTCCGCTGTTCTGGTCGCAGACGCCCGACCTGCGCTACAAGCCGCCCCCGAAGCTGCTCGAAATCGACTGGGAGGACCAAAAGCACGCCTGCACCCGCCACCTGGACCTCGTGAGCCTCCGGTATGGGCGCCAGGTGCTCATCGACCTGGTGGACCATAAGGGCGCGGAGGGCAGGCTGGAGAAGGCGTTTCAGGACATGATCCAAAGCATTGACTACTGGTCGGTGCGGTACGAGCCGTTCGACTTCCACGCCGAGTGCCGCCACATGAAGTGGGAGCGGCTGTCGATCCTGATTGATCGCGTTGCGCACGATCAGGACGAGATGGGATACTTTCTGCTACTGCGGGACGGATCGCTCATTTCCATGCAGGACGGCGTGTTCCGCACCAACTGCATCGACTGCTTGGACCGCACCAACGTCGTCCAGAGCATGCTGGCGCGAAGGAATCTCACTAGCATGCTGAGGCGACTCGGCGTGCTGAAGCCGGAGGAGGCCGTGGACGAGCAAGCGGGTTTCGAGAACCTCTTCAAGAACATCTGGGCGGACAACGCGGACCTGATCAGCATACAATACTCGGGCACGGGCGCGCTCAAGACAGACTTCACGCGCACCGGAAAACGAACGCGAAGAGGTCTGCTGCAAGACGGCATCAACTCGGCGACGAGATATATAAAGAACAACTTTCGAGACGGCTTCCGACAGAATGCCATCGACTTGTTTCTAGGCACCAGCAACCTGAGGAGTCCGCTGGAAGTGGAACGCGACTGGAAGTACGCTATCTTTCCCAGCGTGCTTCTGATCGCGATGGCAATGTTTGTTACGTGCGCTGTTTTACCAGCGGAGTACTCCACCGAGTCATTGTTGTTTCTACTCTTTTGGGGATCTATGGTGGCCGCCATGGCGCACACCATTTTCAAACACGGCCCCGAGTTTGTCGATAAACCAGTTGTTATCAATTAGCCTGGCGCATTTATATAAAACAACACTTGGAAATTCTTGTCCGTCATGGGCTAAGTGATACTTGATTAGTAAGGAATACAAAAATTCGGTTTGCCATCAAACAAGGCAAGCGGATGGGTTTAAGATGGCGGTCGCGTCAACAAATTAATGTGCAAAATAATCATATAAAAAGTGCATGGCGAGTGGATTTTTTTGTACTCACATCTGTGCTGATTGTAGTACTATCGAATGCGAGTGGTGTGAACAATGAGAATCACCATTAAACACAAATAAATCACATTTTTGTGAGTGTAACACACGGGACAAAATGTCGGATGAACGGTGAAGCGCCCTCTAGATTCATCACCTGCACGCCATCTACGAGTAGCTTTTTCACGACTCCTGTTTTAATTGCAATTAATTGTACCTCGTTGCACTCACCACGTGTTAATTCGGTGCACAGGGAGTGAAGTAAACAGTAAGTTGGGATGATTTCCTGCGAAACAGTTGGCATGCACCTCGTTTCGCCTGATTAACCTCAACTGGGATGTTAGTAGGATCTTAATCCTTCGATGCCGTTTTCAGGCTGCGATGCCACTCACGTGTCGCTTCTACAAGGAGAAATACCCCGAGGTGGACGACGTGGTGATGGTGAACGTGCGCGCCATCGCCGAGATGGGTGCGTACGTCCACCTCCTAGAGTACAACTACATCGAAGGCATGATCCTGCTCTCGGAGCTGTCCCGAAGGCGCATCCGGTCCATCAACAAGCTGATCCGCGTCGGGAAGACCGAGCCGGTGGTGGTGATCCGCGTAGACAAGGAGAAGGGCTACATCGACCTGTCCAAGCGACGAGTAAGCGCCGAAGACGTCGAGAAGTGCACTGAGCGCTTCGCCAAGGCGAAGGCAGTCAATTCGATCCTCAGACATGTGGCCGAACTGCTCAAGTTTGAAACCGACGAGCAGCTGTGCGAGTTGTACGAGAAAACTGCGTGGAAGTTCGAGGAGTTGTCGAAGAAGAAAGGGAGCTCGTACGATTACTTCAAACAGGCAGTGATGTAAGTACTTCCGCCTTCAATTGCGTCTCATTGCTCAATCGGTGGGGTTTATAGTGATCCCAGCATCCTGGCGGATTGCGGTCTCGACGAGAACACGAAGGAAGTGCTCCTTAGTCAAGTGAAGCGCAAGCTCACCTCACAAGCAGTGAAAATTCGCTCGGACATCGAGTGCGCTTGCTACGGATACGAGGGAATCGACGCAGTCAAGGAAGCCCTCAAAGCTGGACTGGCATTGTCGACGGAGGAGCTGCCAATTAAAATCAACTTGATTGCACCTCCACTCTATGGTGAGTTCGCTGTTCTTCTTTGTTTTTACGGCATTTCAAAAGGAACGCTCTTTTAGTCATGACTACGTCCACACCCGAGAAGCAGGATGGGCTTAAACTACTCGACGATGCCATTGAGGAGATTCGCACGACGATAGAGAAGCTTGGAGGTGTATTCCAAGTGCAAATGGCTGTAAGCTTCATCTTGCAAACTGCGAATCCTGTTTTGCAATGAAATGATACTTTTCAGCCGAAAGTTGTGACAGCAACAGACGAAGAGGATCTTATCAAACAAATGAGACAGGCGGAAGCTGAAAACGCAGAGGTTGCTGGCGACGATGATGGCGAAGAGGAGGTCGAGGGCCAAGTGTACAGCGGTGAGGAGGACGCTAACGACAAAGCCTCGGTGGGCGAGGACTGAGGCGCTCAAACGTCGAAGATAACATTTACTTCTGTGGAACAGTCGAGAGCGTTTTTATTTTAATACGGATTAAACGTTTACACCTGAAACCTGCGACTCACGTTGCGCATCCCTAGTCTTGGTAGAACTGGGGTAAATCATTGCCTAGAATCACCCTGCGCTCGATGCCCTGCTCGGTGATAATGCCTAGTCTAACTACGCCTCCCGAAGAGCCATCTCGAGACATGGCTAGTGATAGGGCTGAACAGCAATAGTCTTGGTCAAGGAAACGAGACGAAAACAGGCAATTCTACTTACTGTTTGTAATGAACTGTAGGCATTCCTCCTTGGACATGCCCAAGCGGAAGTTGGCGTCCACGTAGCCATAAACGTAGCTTGAGCCAGAGCCACCAGTTGCAACTGCTTGCCGGACGCACATGCCACCAAGCGGGATGGAATACACTTGGCCGCCCTTGCGTTTATCCCAGCCAGCGACCAGAACACTGGCCATTAGCGAGTCCCGGTAGTTGTAGCACAACTCACGGAAAATCGCAGCACCGGTTTCAACTAAAGGCGCCTCATCCAACTCCAAGCTACGAGGCAAGGACGAATGAGGATGCATAAGATAACCTATGATTTCAACACTTACGCGTGGAAATTCAGGTGATACCGGACAATGTCAGCGATCGCTTGAGTATCAGATGCGGACCCAGAGCGACAACAATAGATGTTGTTGCTCACCTTCGTCAGCTTATCAGCTACGCGATTAGCCACATAAGCTCTGCAAATTGGTTGCGTTTGAGCAGGTTATGGTCTACCTCTGATTAGTCGAGGGTCTTACCCAGTTGTCGAACGCGAATCTGCCCCGATTACTACTCCTCCATCGAATTCTGCAGCTATAATCGTAGTCTGCAAGAAGTTTCAATGCTGTTGAACAAAGTACCTCTCTTTAGAACGTGGCTCCAATTTACTTACGCCAGTAGAATGAGGCTCTTTCATCCAATCGGTGGAAAGTGTGTCCATGGCAGCACCTGAATATATTTCAACCATTTTAGAACACTTTTAAGCACTTCGAAATTGTTAATTCTTAGTGGACAACAATTTCAGCGTGATATTTTCCAGTCATGCGAATTGACATCAGTTTGACATCTGCAACCTTTCAAAGCTTTACGTCAATATCAAGTCTAATTTTCATAAATTTTCCATAAATATTTCCTATTAACATTCTCTGATATTTGATCTTTAAATAGTATCTTAGAAAATGTTAAAAAATAAGTTGTAGAAAAGAAAATGAATTTCATTTTGACGCTTGACATTTTTCTGTTAATGTTTTGAGCGCGGTTTATCGCTTAGGTTACAAACAAAATCCTAAACAATTAAGAAATACTTAAAAATGAGTTAATATAGGTGAACCAAGTGAATCAACGGAATGGCCCCTAGGAAACGGAAAATCAGTTCATCGTCTGAAGAAGAGGAAAGTCAACCGGGGACTAGTTTTTCATTAAACAAAGTACATGAGAAAAACATTGTTTTATGAACAGCAAACAAATCAATCTTATCTTGTTGCAGCGTGCCGGATGGATTCTTCAGATGACGCTAAAGAACTTCATGTGCCATTCTCACTTGGAAGTGAATTTCAACGAAAACATCAATTTCGTCAGCGGAAGGAACGGGAGCGGAAAGAGTGCGATTCTAGCGGCTTTGTCGCTTGGTTTGGGATGTAAAGCAAGGAGCACAAATCGTGGAAACTGCACGAATTTTAAAGGTGCGCCCTTCTGGCCAAAATATTCCACTGGCCTTTAAATATCGCACGTATTTCCAGCTTTTGTCAAGTTTGGGACGCCTTCAGCCTCAATCGACATAATACTAAGCAATGAAGGTCCGAAAGCGTACAATCCAGACAAATTCGGCAAGCAAATTGGTATCAATCGAGTCCTGACAGCAACAGGCGGCAGTCGTTACAAAATTAAGGATTCTGCTGGTATTTGTTTACTAATTCACTTCCATTCTTGTGTTGACTTTGTGTTGTTTGCAGGCAAAATCATTTCAACCAAAGCAAACGATGTGCATGAGATTATAAGTGGTCTGAATATACAGGTAGAGAATCCGGTGTGCATCCTCAGCCAGGATACAGCGCGCACCTTCTTGAATTCGCCGAAGCCGGAAGTTTTGTTCGACTTGTTTTACCGCGCCACTCGCCTGGATTATATGAACTCTCAACTGGAAGATGCGCTAAACAAGCAACGCTTGGCACTGCAGACGTTCAAGGAGAAACGAGATGAGGAGTTGGAGTTGAAGCAGAAGATCGAGGACATCCAGCGAAAATTGGAAACGGCACGAGGAATCGAGGAACAGAGACAAGAACTGAATCGAATTGAAGGGGAATTGGCATGGTGCAAGGCGATCGTTCACGAAAAGAAGTTTGAGCAGCAGAAGTCACTCGTGGACAATTACAGCGCCACATTGGAGGCCGACGAAGACGCCTTTGAGAAACTGAAAGAGAAACTGGACCAGCAACAAAACTGTAAAAAGTAAAAAGCGGCAATTTATCTATTGCTCGTCCCACTGAAAACACATTTTTCAGTCAACTTGAATTAAAACTGCAAGTTTTTGCCACCAATGCGGGAAACGAGAAGCAAACTCAAGAAGCCTCTTCCAAGTTGCGACAAATGGAAGAAGATCTTAAACGCAAAACGATTGCAATGTCTTCACTCGATCGTCAGATCAATTACAAGAGAAGCGATTTGGAGAGGACCAATGAGATGATTAGATCGTATAATGATCGGTAATTATACTTGAATTTCAGTTAGAAGCGAAGCAAGCCAGCAATTCATTCTAGAGTCCAGCAATTAGAGAACGAGAAGCAGGAGCGCAAGAACGAGCTGAAAAGCTACGAAGCAAGGAGAAACGATCAAATGGCCCTGTTGCAAACCTACGAAGATGAAATGCAGAAGATGACTGGGAACGTCATGGAGAAAGAAAAGCGGACGCAGTCGCTACATCATGAGCTAGCCGCCGCAACGAATAAAATACGTAGGTTTGTGCCTATTTGGGGATTCATAATAAATTTTTGCAATTGTTTCTTCAGAAAATCTAAACGATCGGCTAGCGACACTTCGAAGTGAATCCAACAACCCGTTCGCGATTTATGGGCCGCATATGATACGCGTGATCAACGCAATCAATGCCGACGAGCAGAACTTTTCGCGGCTGCCCATCGGCCCGATTGGCGTGCACGTATCTATCAAAGACAAGAAGTGGAAGGTCGCGGCTGAGACGCGCCTGGGCGCCCAACTGCTGCGCTCATTCATCGTCAATTCGCTCGAAGATCTTCGGCGGTTGACGAAACTGCTGGATCGCTTGTGGCCGAAGAACAGCAGCGTCGATAAAGCACCCGGAATCATCGCCACCGAGTTCGTCGACACGTTGTACGATATATCGAAGACAGTGGTCGATCGCCACCCGAATTGCGAGCGTTTGATCGACGTGCTCTCAGTGCCCAATCCAGTCGTCATGAACTGCCTCATCGACCAAGCGCGCGTCGAGAATATTCTGCTACTCCCCGACACCAGCTTCGGCCTCAAGATCCTAAAGGACAGACGCACCGTTCCTGCCAACTGTCTTCAGGCCTACACTCCCCAGGGCGATGAAGTGCATCCCGATCCCAACTTCAAGATGTACTCGGGCCGTTTGAGAGTAGCTAAATATATACAAATGAGCTGCGCGGACGCGGAGCGCCAGTGCCGGCAATCCCTCGACTTCGAAATGCGCAACAAGGGCGAATTGTGTTCGGCGGTGAAACAGGCCCAGGACGATCTGACTACTGCAAGCGCGTGTCTGCCGCGAATTCGGCAAAAAGCCGAGCAGTGTAGAGCAGAAGTCGAGATGCTTAGATCACGCATTGCCAAGCTGCAAGCAGCTCCACTGGACATCGTCGGCAATGTGGACGACCTGAAAGTGGAAGCAGCAGAGCTGGAGGAACTCATTAAAACCAAGTCGTTCGCACTTGCTGAACAGAAACTAGAGGTGGAAGCGTTACACAGTCAAGTTATGAGCGTCAAGGAGGAACTGAGCGAGCACGACTCCAGGGAGCGCGAGGAATGTCGCGCCAAACAAAGTTTGTTGCGCGAATGCAGACACCTGGAGGACGAGCTGATCGCCACGAAGACGCAGGTCGCTAGAGCCAAGCAGAAATGTGAAAATGCGAAAGAATCGCTTGCGAAAGAGAAACGCGGAATGTGCACGCTGCAAAGATGTTGGGAGGAGATCCTCGTCGATACGCACCAAGAATGGGGACCACGGCTGCAAAACATTCGCTTGCAAGTCGAAATTGAAAAGGAAATCAGTTCAATACGTCAAGGTCTCAATCGAGCCCATAGAATGGACAGGGAGCAGTTGCAGCATGAATTGGAGAAAACTCTAGCGTGTCTTGAAAAGAACGCAAACGTGATGATCGACTGTGAGGCAGTACTGGCAGAGTTAAAAGCCGCTAAAGCTGGCAGAAAAATGAAGCTCTTGAAAACGAAGAAGTTTGTTAAGGATATAACCATTTATAACTTTTGCAATTTTCTCAAACGTCGCAATTACCAGGTAATACCTGGTTTGGAATTGTTGGGCGACTCTACAATGAGTTTATCATTTCAGGGGAATATGGGCGTTGATTACGATAACAAAACGCTCGAAATGACGGTCATTCCACATACTGGCAGCAAAGGCATTACACCAACTGCGAACCTCTCCGGTGGAGAACGCTCCTTTGCCACCGTTGCGTTGCTCTATGCGCTGTGGAAATGTTTAGACTTTCCCTTCTACATTCTCGATGAATTTGATGTGTTTATGGTGAGTTCGCAAATATCTTTCGAGAAGCAAGAAAACGCTTCTTTTCTTCATGATTCTCTTCATTTCAGGACACTCAAAACCGGCAACTAGCAATTAATATATTGATCGATCATGCAAAAATGAAGAAGGACAATCAGTACATATTCCTGACGCCCCAAGATATTACGTTCATTAAGGATAAAGATGTTTCTCTTCTCAGGTAAGCAGCTTTGGTAATGTACCAGCACGGTAATCTGATTATTGAAATATTTGCAGATTGGAAGACCCTAAGCGGGCTACGTGATCAATATTCTTATTTAGTTGTCTCTATTTGTTTGTGTTGGAAGTATTTTATATTTAACTTTTTTGTATCTTTATTTTGAAAATAAAGAAATTTATTCTAGAAAGCAAACTAGCTTGCCTAATATCGACGTTTTTCTTGAACTTCTTTTCTTTCTACATTATAGACAATATTCTTGCTCATAACAGCTCTAAATCAATACGTAATGGGATTATGCCAGTATCCTTAATTTGTTTTTACAGATACTACCCACTACGTAATTATACAATTAGATTTTTGATAACAACGAACAACTGTAATCAATTAGTTTCTCAACTATCGTATATTAGCTGAATAGAGTGGTCGATTCAACCATTTCTGCATGAGCATTGTAATGATGTAGTTGTAATAATATGTACACAATTCCAATGAATCTACAAACTGCATTGCGATTGTTCGAAAGACGTCAATGCTTTAGTATATGTACAAAACAAATTTTCCCACTTTCAAATAGCCGAAGTTCGTAATCTTTGATATACAGAAACAATTTCGAAGACATGAGATAACGATAAATAGGATAAGTAAGCGAAAATTCGCACCGAAATTGCTTTGCGCGTTTTGCGTTTTTCGTAGTCGTTCATTTCAAATAGCAAGCGAAAATCAATTTGTGAAAAAATTCATAAGACAAGCAACGTAATAACCCGCGCTTCAGAGAGATGGGTAAAGGGGAAAAGCTAAAACGATGAAATACTTAACTGTTGGAATTGATTTGATGTGTCCTCAATGTTAGCTTAAGGTTTTGCGTCGATCATATCGACGTTGATTTTGTAGTAAACGTACGGATAGTACTCGGATTGCCCAAAACCCAAGCCAGGAATGTCAATACTCTGCGTTTAATAGAAAGTTGCGATTGAATCAACAAACAGAAGCAACACTCCCTTACATCAATATTGCCTCCCTGCAGGGCACTGCTGTCCAGATGGCCGTATAACTGATTCAAAACTTCGCGCAGTCGTTTCGTCGTTTTCTTATTAGGATGAATCAGTATTGCTTGGAAATTTACCGGCAGACCGTACCTAGATATCAAGATTACACAAACGATATTGTTGACCTGACTTTCTTTCCTACCTTAACACAGATTCAACAAAAACCCTCAGCGCCTTAACGTGGATCCACGCGCAGAAACATTCGCTGAAGTTGACCTTAAGCCACCTTACCAATGGTCCCTTAGGAATCCAAAAAAATCGGTAGTTTGTTCCGATTTCTAACGAATCATTGCAATAAATACATACAAACTGCTTCTTTTTGTCGGTGACCAACTTGGAAATCTCATTTTTGCCTGCTTCCAGCTCTTGCTCGTTGTAAGTGAACTCGCGAACGATAAACTTCTTCTCGCGAGCGTGTAGCTTGAATTCCTCGACGACCTTCTTGAACAGGGAGATTGTGAAGAGACCGTACTCGGCATCCTGAGTGACTAACTGAGTCGAGCGCGGTACGATCATATCGGTGATCTTCTCATAGTGCGCATACCAGTCGTTGAAAGTTGTCCTAGCAGGCAATTCGAATGATCAACGGCCAGGGCTCAAAGTCCTACTTACTTTGGCACGATCACCAGCAATGTGGTTAAGTACTCCGAATCCAGAATGAAATGTTCCTTCTTTACCAAATCGGCCAAGTTGCGCGTCAGTAGACTGCCACTATCAATTCCATAGACATACTTTGAAAATGCGATTCAAATTCAATCCTCAACGCAACTCACGTTTGCTTCTTTTCCAAGTTTTGCAGACTTCCCTTCAGATTGTTATAAGACGTACTTTTCGTCTTCAAATCTGCATCGATTTGCCCTACTTGCTTGCTAATAATATCGGCAATATTCTTCAGGCTTTGCTTGATGGGATATTTAGCGATGTCCCACTGGAACTTGGTGATGTAACTGGGCAAGTCACCTGCAAGGAGAACAAGCGTTAGCGACGAGAAGCAATTCTTCCATATCTTTCACGAGATAACAACGAAGTAGTGCCTGTAACACTGAAATACATCGTGGTTACAGTTGGAGCAAGGAACGGAGCGAGGATGGCGTAAATCACAGAGAACGCTGGTGAGAAGTGCGGTGGCTAACACTGGCACAATGGTGGACAGTGCAACAGCCACTGACCTAGCCCCAGTTGCAGTGCCCCCGACGATTCCGTGGAGCTCCCCTTGCGATTGCAATTACAATCAGTCACGCTGTCATCATCCTGCTTATTACTACTGCTAGATAGCAAGCTGCAATCGTCGACGCTGCAGGAAGGACTAGGATCAGGTGGCTTGCAAGTCCGGCCATTGTGGGCACGCACCAGACACGCATCGCAGTAAATTTTCAGCCACTTGTATGATTTGCGAGCCATCGGCTCCTCACTGCTGCTAGCTCCTCGCTGTTCTGGCCGGCCAGAGGATTGATTACATGATTCGCGAGCAGGGAAATCAGCTACTCACTATTGTTTGCCCTAAGGTTCTCATGCAGTTTGTCACGCTTGTCCTCGAGCACTTCGCCGAGGTACGCGGCGACCTTGCGGGTGATTTGCTCGACGAAGCCATCGAGCTTCCCCAGGTCATCAGATAAGCCGACCAATTGGTCCAAAGTGCCCACCTGCAACTCAGCTCATTTCAGTGCGCTACCAGCACATACCAGGGAAGACGAGATACCTTCAGATCCGGAATGGGGAACTTGTAGTTTGCCGACAAGTTGCTCTGCTTGGTAGCGTTATTCATCGATTCCCACGTTTCGTGGCAGCTCTTATCGCCAGGAGCCGAAATCAGCCAATACTCAGTCATTATGTACTGAAAATTAGAAGAGCTTATAATTGGACCTGCGGGTATTTCGTACTTTTCGTTAGATCATATGACTGGATCTGCTGACTTGGATTACATGGGCAAATTTGTTAATTCGTGAAAAGCAGACGTCTATTGCTTGCAACTACTCTGAATTTATGTCTAGTCTACCGTGTACACTAGAACAACCCCTAATAATCGTCGAGGCACTGAAAGAACTAAGATATCCAGAACAGTGCGAGTATATAGATTGTTCCCTTGAATCCAATTCTGTAATTGAACAACACACATTCTCGCCTGGTGTCCACGTCCACTAAGTGACGCGTTTACACGATCTATGGAATATAGTTCAAGGCAAACACCAACCCCCAACAAACCCTTTGAAGCAAGGCCTGATGCAGGGACGAGGATGATCGT
>JAOEHK010069806.1:0-18550 GCA_025447835.1 Labidoglobus nevermanni | reverse complement strand
TTTAATTGTACCAAATATGTTAATAAATATTTTCTCTTTGCAATATACAGTTTTATTGTGTAGCGAGGCCCCGCAAAAATGTTTTGAACCCGGCCCTGCAAAACGTTGCGCCGGCCCTGGATCCAAGGTTATGATAAGGAACTTTTCGATATGTTGGGTCACGCGCCCAACAATAACATAGGCTAAAAGGGACCTAAACGAGATGTTAGGACACACGCCCAATAACGAACGTAGGCCAAAAGGACCTAAGCGGGATATTAGATTTTTCCCCCTCAAAATTTTAGAGTAATAACGCTGGTTGTAGTGGCGTAGTGTGGTTGTCCACTATCCGGTGCGGAGAAAAATTGCGCCGCGCCCTAAATAAGTGATTGACATGTAAAATTTACACCAATGTGCATAGGTTTCTCTTATAAATTGTTTCATACCAATAAATCAACACCGCACCGCAAATAGCAAATAAATTATTGCAGTTGCTTTACTTATAATGCCAAAAATATATTAAAACGCGGTATTTTAGGGCCGTGTGATTTTAGCACGTGTTATTTTCACTTTGTGGGATTTTCTCTCCGTATGATTTTCTCCATGTAGGATTTTGGTGCGTGTGATATTCTCTGTGCGATTTTCGCCTGTGAGATTTTCTCATGTAACCCCGTTATCTATGAGAATGACAATAAAGCATTTGACCTGTTTTTGTTACAAATACTATCAATTTTATTGACCCGTTGATTGTTGCCAGTGTTTTGACTAAATTTACTTAAAGGCAGATAATAAGAATAGGTTGTACATTTTTAACCACTACGCTATTACCACTAAAATGAAATCGTGGTATAGTGGTGCCGAATAGTGTTTCTACTCTTCTTTAACGACTTTATGTAAAGTTATAAACTAACGAGTCTATATGTATTTTCATGTTTTCGTTCCTCAATATTCTCATTCAAACTTTTCCACAAGTCCTTGCAGAGACACTCTAACAATAGATGCAGATAGCAGAGTGATGAGTAAGATTAATTCTGAGGAAATCAATTGTAAACAACGGGTTCAAAGTGTATAACAACATTTTCGATTGTGTGATCTATTTTGATTGGTATAGCACGTTTACAACCGTTTGACATTGTAAAATGTGAGTATGGTATTTAGATACCGGTCGTGTTGTGTAATTTTCTGCGTGGAGGGAGTCTTGCAAGACTTTCTACGATTTTAACTAGTTATTCTGCATTCATTCGATTTCTGGTTGTGTATTTCGACAAGTCGCAAAAATATAATCAAAATTTGCTTATCCTACGAGTAAATAAGTATTGAATAAGTTTAGGTTTCCAGTAAATTGAAAACATTGTTTATAGTGGACCATGTCTACCTCGCATCTATTCTTGGATGTTTGCTTAAAGTCTTCCTTGTAACGTCGTTGATGCCATTTATCCTCCTCTATCTCTCCATCGGAATTCTCAACGTCTATAGACTGTATTGGAGGGTGAATGGGAGTACTAGGAACTTGCCCATTCGATGGAACACTGCATTCAAACTGATTTCCCATATTTGGGTTGCGCATGCAAGAATTTGGCACGGTGAGCGCGTTCTTGGGGTGAGAATATGCGTAAAGGGTCTGCTTCTGTCAGGATACGAAGTACATGGATTGGAACATGTCCCCAAGGATACGCCTGCGCTGCTCGCAATCTTCCATGGATCGATTCCGATTGATGTATATTACTTAATTTCAAGAATCTATCTGCACCAGAATCGAGTGATGCATACTGTCGCAGACAAATTTCTATTTCGGGTTCCTGGATTCCGAACCCTTACGCGTGCTTATTGTGCCATTCCAGGCTCATTACATACATGTTCCACAGTTCTGAAGAACAACAATCTATTGGTGATTATGCCCGGCGGGCTTTACGAAGCGCAGTTCAGTTCTAGCGCCAACTATGACCTCTTATGGAAGCAACGCCTCGGATTCGCCAGAGTTGCCATCGATGCGAAATGTGTAAGTATTCATTTGGCCTTTGAGTGCGCATTGCTCCCAGAAGCGGACTTTTAGCCCATTATTCCCGTGTTCACGGAGAACATAAAGGAAGCGTACAAAAACGCTCACTTTGGTAGTGTTGGTAGACGAATTTGCCTCAAACTCTATGCGTGGACGAAACTACCCTTCTCGTTGATTTACGGCGGGTTTCCGGTTAAATTGATTACGCACATTGGCGAACCTATTCCTTACGATCCGGCATTAACAGCGGAAGAATTAAGACTTAAGGTAAAAGTGCCCTTGGTTTGAAACTAACATATACATGTAGAGGTTTAGGTTGTCAGCGCCGTAAATGGACTCATCCAGGAGCATCAGCAGTTACCTGGAAGTGTTGTGCATGCCCTGTTGGACCGAATTCCCGATTGCCGCAAGAAGCGCAAGAACACTTCTTGTGTCCGCATTTCGAAGAAACTTTTGCAATAGTTTGTGTTCAATATTTGTATTTGATGAAATTAACAATGACGTATTTATAACTGACAGATGTTATGAAATATAAATTACGTGAGCTTATAAATATTAATCGAATATTTTAACAACTTTCTAAATATATTTAAACCAGTTTTCGATGCTTGAAGTGCCATCTGTTGTAACTTTATCAAGAAATTGCAGTGTTCTACTCTAAATGCCAGCTGATTGTGTTGGAAATATTGCAAAATTTTGCAAAAATGGAAGTGGCTTTCAATTTCCACGCAATGTTTCAATTATGCTTAACAACTCACGATAAATAGTTGACTTATTGCCACATTCCTGTTGCAATGCATTAGCGTTATAATGTATACTTTTGAATATGTTAAAAGTTCTCTATACAGTTTCGCAGGTGAGAATAGTGAACAAAATCGCCAATTGTTTAATTCGCAAACGCATCAATAATTATTTTAGTGCAATACATTGATATTGATTATTCTTTGTGGCTCACATGGTTGTTAACACCGCTTTTGATAACAATATTACTGCCTATTTTCATCGGCGTTCTCTTATATGCATCTGCATTAATTCTTTACATATACAAACTGCATTGGAGGGCGTTAAAACGCACAATCGACATAAGGGATGTTTGGGGCACTGCGTTGAAACTAATTGCAGCAATTTGGGATGGACATGGCTGGATTTGGCATGGTAAGTTGATGGCTTCTAAGTGACGTTATTAATTGTTAATTGTCTCGTCATCTTGAAGGATACGAGGTAGACGGCCTTGAAAATATTCCAACCGATACACCAGCCTTATTGATATATTACCATGGGTCAATTCCGATTGACACCTACTACCTTGTGGCCAAAACCTACCTTTGCCATAATCGCCTCATTCATACAGTGGCCGACAAGTTTCTCTTCAATGTTCCTGGATTCCAAATCATTGCAGATGCATGCAAAGTGATTCCAGGCACAATACAATCATGTGCAACGATTCTCAAGGATAACAATCTCCTAGCCATATCCCCTGGAGGAGTGTACGAAGCTCAGTTTAGTTCGAATTACACTATTTTATGGAAACGTCGTCTTGGTTTCGCCAAAGTAGCAATTGATGCCAAATGTGTAAGATCTGTTTGGCGATGGCATGCTCAGCCTAGTAGCGGAACTGTTTCAGCCAATAATTCCTGTTTTTACCGAGAATATTAAGGAAGCATTCAGAAACGCGCTGTTTGGAAGCGTTGGCAAACGGATCTACCTTAAACTCTACGCATGGACGAAATTTCCATGCTCATGGACCTATGGTGGCTTTCCTGTAAAGCTGATAACACATGTTGGGAAACCGATTCCCTATGACCCAGAGCTATCAGCCGAAGAACTGCAAATCAAGGTGAAATGTCGATGAACAACGACGAAGCGATTGTTGAATGTGATTCCTTTAGATTTTAAATGCAATGCATTGTCTGATATTGGAACATCAGCGATTACCGGGAAGCATAACACACGCTCTTCTGGATCGAATTCCCTACTTTCGAAGGAGACGCAAAGCAAAAATGCAACGGGAATTGAAGAATTCATGAATGTGATAGTTTCCTGGATGTTAGGTGTATCTAGAGTTAATGTTCCAAAGCTAATGGTGGTTATGGTAATTGTAGTCATTGTGAGTTGTAGCATTCCAAAATCGAATTGTTAATATTTTTATATGACTCGACTATTTAAAAGTGTATGATAGTTGTATAGGTATGGTTTGCACTTGTCTGGTAATATATGTTTCAAACTGAAATGTAATTTATGCCTTTAATTAATAAATGGTTATAAATATGTGACCTCGATGGCGAGGATTTATGCACACGTGTTTGATGATTTCCAAATGTGGAAAGTTTAATTTGAAGCGCAAAAAGCAATAGCGATGTTACGTGAGTTGATTTCTCATGAGCTCATGGCCAAAAGCGAATTTTATGGCTGGAGTTGCAATAAAGCTTTTCTTGTTGAATATTACAACGTGCAGTCTCTTCTAATAGCGGAAGGTTTAATAAAATTTGTTTGGCAGGTTTCCATTTTACTCCTTCAATCGATATCCTTGATTCTCAGCAGGTAACGCTGTTATATTTTCATCTCATGATGCTGAAGTTTAAGGTTTAACATTCGCAGTTTAGCCATTTATGCCCTGCCCATCTGGGGGCGTACAAAGCCCTAGCGCCTTAAACGCGTTATTGTAGCCAAGAACCGCACACTAAGGTATATCGTCAATACACCTTGGGACGTCAGGAAGCAGGCCAATTCCGGGAATTCACAATTACCCCTTTTGTTAAGATTCGCAAATGACTTACGCGCTTCAGTAGTGGGTCACTAACGCTTGGTAGGGCCCAGAACATCCGACAGCTACACCATGTCGCTTCCATTTTGTCCCAGGCTTAAACTGCCCACATATTTCCTCACTTTCAGTAGAAACCAGACGGAATTCAGACATGAATCTTATATTTTCAGATGCGCAATTAAACCCCCCATAGGACGCAATTTGAATCATCGCGATGCACCCAGTAGTTCCTTAGGAAAACCATGAAAACTGTCCACACGTCTGCCAACTATTACGTAATCGCTGAGAATCGCCCCGCGGTTATTACGTAATTGCCGAGAATGGTTCCGTAACTTGAGAACCAATTGAGATAGGAAAGTTATCTAAATGGTTTAAGAATCGGCATTACAGTCTCTTTCGAGCTCCGACACGCCCAGATCGGATGAAAATTGAAAAAAATGCTGGGGAAAATATCTCATTTCATATGCAGGATCCCGAGGGAATACAGGAATAAATCTTATATCAAGAGAAACACAATTAAACGCACCACGGCATGCACTTCGAATCATCCCGATACACTAAGTGGTTCCTGAGAAAAACCTTAAAAACCGTCCACACGTTCGTCGACTATTTATTACGCGATCGCCGAGAATCGTTCCTCAACTATTATGCAATCGCCGATAATTTTCCCGAAACTATCACGTACTAGCCGAGAATCCTTGATTCCTTGATTCTCAGCAGGTAACGCTGTTTTATTTTCATCTCATGATGCTGAAGTTTAAGGTTTAACATTCGCAGTTTAGCCATTTATGCCCTGCCCATCTGGGGGCGTACAAAGCCCTAGCGCCTTAAACGCGTTATTGTAGCCAAGAACCGCACACTAAGGTATATCGTCAATACACCTTGGGACGTCAGGAAGCAGGCCAATTCCGGGAATTCACAATTACCCCTTTTGTTAAGATTCGCAAATGACTTACGCGCTTCAGTAGTGGGTCACTAACGCTTGGTAGGGCCCAGAACATCCGACAGCTACACCATGTCGCTTCCATTTTGTCCCAGGCTTAAACTGCCCACATATTTCCTCACTTTCAGTAGAAACCAGACGGAATTCAGACATGAATCTTATATTTTCAGATGCGCAATTAAACCCCCCATAGGACGCAATTTGAATCATCGCGATGCACCCAGTAGTTCCTGAGGAAAACCATGAAAACTGTCCACACGTCTGCCAACTTTTACGTAATCGCTGAGAATCGCCCCGCGGTTATTACGTAATCGCAGAGAGTCGTTCCGTAACTTGAGAACCAATTGAGATAGGAAAGTTTTCTAAACGGTTTAAGAATCGTAATTACAGTCTCTTTCAAGCTGCGACACGCCCAGATCGGATGAAAATTGAAAAAAAATGCTGGGGAAAATATCGCTTTTCATATGCAGGATCCCGAGGGAATACGGGAATAAATCTTATATCAAGAGAAACACAATTAAACGCACCACGGCATGCACTTCGAATCATTCTGATACACCCAGTGGTTCCTGAGAAAAACCTTAAAAACCGTCCAGACGTTCGTCGACTATTTATTATGCGATCGCCGGGAATCGTTCCTCAACTATTATGCAATCGCCGATAATTTTCCCGATGCGATATTTTCAGATGCGCAATTAAACCCCCCATAGGACGCAATTTGAATCATCGCGATGCACCCAGTAGTTCCTGAGGAAAACAATGAAAACTGTCCACACGTCTTACGTAATCGCTGAGAATCGCCCCGCGGTTATTACGTAATCGCCGAGAATCTTTCCGCAACTCGAAAACCAATTGAGATAAGAAAGTAATCTAAACGGTTTAGAAAAATTAAGCAGAATCTCCAGAATTTCCATTGGATTCTCTTTCGGATATGCTGCGAGACACCTCGATCGGATGGAAATTGAAAAAAATGCATTGCTTTCCGTTTTTATGCAGGAACCCGAGGGAATGGAGAAATGAATCTTATATCAAGAGATGCGAAATCAAACGCCCCACAGGATTACTAATCATCCAGATACACCATTTTTAGGATCAGGGAGACAATAAGAACAGATAGGAAAAACCTTTAATATACTTAAACTTGCATTATATCTTTAAATTCAGTCCTTGTCTTTTATATAACACCTTCAAGGTGATTGTGGATGTTCTACGATAGTTATAAAAATGCATGAACAATGGTTTTCATTTCGATATTAGAAAACTTTCAAAATGTAGACCGTATAAAGTAAGAGATGCATATGCATGACTTACCTTTCTTAGTATTTAAAATTCTGGTTTAATGAAAGGAATTCTAATTAAAACTAAAGTTCCAATGAAGTGCACTGGCTGACAACAAGCAGAATCTTTCAATTCGGTTTCCATAGCAATTGCTTAAATGCGCAAATTGATGCAATTTCCGTTCACTCAATTTATTGTAAAATCATTCATGTGACCCGAGAATTATGAGACCACTGAGCCAGTAATTTAAATTCAACTTGCATAGACTATATAATAGTATGAAGATGATTTAAAGTGAATAATCGAAGAGCTTCCTCCTTGTAATATTAAAAAATCTTAGTTCATTGCAGTACGAGATTCGCCACTGATTAAATCGATCAATTAGGGATGCTTCATTGTTCTCTGGCCTACCGCAGAACACAACTCTATCAGAATCAGTTCATTCTAGTCACGAACAATGGCGCTTTAAAATGTGCGCATTTCTTGAAAAGCACCGGAAATTGGGAAGGCAAAGAAACGTGTTGGATGCAAGTAAGGAAGCGTTTATAGCTCTGCATCATCAATCACCAATGTAGTCCTTTTTAACAGTTTTCCTTACCTTGTTTTAACAGCGCTGGCAAGTGTTCGTTAATCCTTCTTGATTTGTCTATTATCTCGTCGCAAATTTCCGATTCACTGTAAAGGTGGCAATATGCGAGAAAGGACGAAATTGTACACAAAGTTATCATATCCTTTATTATTTTATACACATATTACAGGTCACATACAAGTTTTAAGGGTTTAATTTTAATCGTGTCTGACTTTTTAAACATTGGGCATTTATTTTAAAATGTATGCTTTAATATACTGGATTAACATGAATAATGTAATTGCGGAGCCGCTCCCGTTATCCTTTGATATATTGTTTACACATTTCTGCGTTGTGGTGAAACAATGCGCAATGTGGCTGCGATCGATTGTTTACGCATTTCATCCATTCAGTCAGCAAACATATTGTAAATTTATAACGTCAATTTATGCAAATTAAAACTAATTTATTTCATCATTATTGCGATAGTTATTAGTAGCAATTTCCCTTTACCGGGAATTCAATTGCTTGTAGTGAGAAATGTAGGAGCATGTCTTAGCTTTTCAATTTCAAGTCTAATTCTATCGTTAACAAAGCATTAATTTATTCAAATGCTCAGCAATTTGATGGTATTAAGTCATTCTTTAAATACACAATTTTCTGCTGCTTGCGTTTGTCAAAGAACTTCTATTCATGTCGTGAATCCCAAGTTGAGAATGGAATAATGTGAATCACAAATCACCCCACAAAAAGGGCAATTTATCCATCTGAAACATGAAATGCGAAACGCAAACTGAGGGCATGAAATTGGACAAAGCGGCTGTCTCCAAATGTTCAATCATTGTGCGGAAGCCCATTACGGCATAATTTGATTGCGGTAAACCATCATAAACCATCAACGTGAATTTATTATTATTATATTTGACCGCGCAAATTCAGACGTTTTTTGATATTATAATTCAACCCATGTTGGAGGGCAGCACTTAGGCCTTACTAATTGGGCCCATTGTACATCCTCCTTGTTCAGCCACTTAATTTTTGAAAGAGAAGATGGGATTAGGTTATTGGGATGGGTTGGGGCTTCGTAGAGGAGCGTACTGCAACCACATCTGCCATTTCAGATGTCCTGTCTCTCTACTACAATAGTAACGCTCTGTCGGGGATTGAACCCAAGTCACTCTACTCGTGGGTCATCTGTGTATCATCTGTATTACCGCTCGGCTATCGAGGAGTTCAAAGATTCAATCTCTACTAGCTAGTTGAACCTAAATCATTTCAAATTTCTTCTTAATCAGTTTTTTCGCCCTGCAATCCCGTCTACCATTTCAGATGCCGTTCTGTCCTATTTCCCTGCCCAATCAAAAGTCCGATTTATGTTCAACGGATTTGTGAGACTTCATATCATATCGCAGGATTTTAAATTATAATGCTCTGCAGTGGATCCAACCCAGGCACGGCCAACCCAAATGATCTCCCGGGCCACTTTGAAAAAATCAATACTCCTCGGGATATGGTACGGGGAATACCCGTGGATTTTCCACCGACGTACTCTTAAATTCCTTGATCTTGTCCATTGCAGATTTTTTCATAATGCAAAGCCCAGGTGGATGCCCACGGGGAAAACCCTGGTGGTCCTTACATGGCCATGGGTTGGCCGTCCCTGATCTAACCCAAGGCGATGTTCATTCAACGCGATGTCTTCAAATATGCATTTGATAAATTGGCTGTCGATTGAAGATGAAATACGAATTCAATATTGTTTCATTCCACCTGTCAGTTGGCTGAATTCAGACTTTAGCATAGTTTCATTCCGGTTGATTTTCTTTGGTGGAATTGATAATGAGTTCACGATGAATTTGCTCCTTGCCATGAATTGCGTTAATTTATTTATTATAATATTATCATTACATTAGATTCAATATGTTTCAATTAATTGATTAGTTCGAGTAAATTAACTTCAATTCACATGTTTATATATGTATAATACCATATAGAATATTTAATTTTATCGTCAATTATCCTCTCATATCATATGCGTAAACTATTCCATTTATTTATTGCTCAAATGCATTAATAAAGTGATTCTTTGTGGTAGTTTGGCATCTCTGCATTTAGCACGTATGCATATAATTAAAATTCTACAACTTGTATGCATTTGCAGTTGTTAGGTAATTAGAATAGCAATCAGTTTGAATGCACAACTTTAACGAATTTCGTCCTTATGCTAGAATAGTGTTCACAAGATATTTCAATGCATACTTCGATTCGATTCGCCACTTTGCGTATCAATCGTACGTAGACTTTATTAAATCTTAAGTAAATATACAAATATATTTCATTCTGACGCGACTGATCACTTAATTACGCTACAAATTCCCATCGAACGCCATCAATCTCTTAACATCGACGAAGACAACGACGAAATATTCGAATAAACATAACTTGCGTCTAATCGCTACACGAAATCAAAATCTCTTTCAATTCTTTCAGATATGTTTTAGAGAAAGCTTGCTAACTTGCTTTTACTATTCATAAATCACTATTAAGACCGTCCCAGTGGTCGAAATGATGATATTCATCAATTCCCTTTCATGTTCATGCTTTTGATCTCTCAATTAACTCTTTGTGCTTTGTTCATTTCCAGTCATGTTCAATTGATTCGTTGTCATTATAGTTCAAATTAAATATGGCAAGAAGTTTAGTTATTTCTTTGTGCGTAATCCAACCGAGTTTAGCATAATTTCTTATATAGCGATTGTTGTTCAATTCGCTAGCATGTCGAATGGTTTAAATTCTTTGATTAAAATTCACGTATAAGTTTGTTTATAATACAGGAAAATGATGCATTATTATTTGGTCTGTGCATTGATTTAATCCCATTGTATCATTGATTAAATATGGACTGAATGGTGTTTGTTGATAATTAGCATTCATAACGTTTTTAATGGTTTCTCCTTCTAATATATGTCTATATTTGCTACTCCATTGTGTACCAGACAGAAGCTCAACGACTACAAGCAAACAATCAAACAATTCCATATATGTATAGACTTGTAGGTGAAAACAACAGCGTCGACCTTGATTGTACTCTTCCGTTCTTATCATGTTTGTAGACTTCAATAATGCAAGCCGATATGTTAAACTAGCGAGTATGAGTTGTTTGCGGCGAAACCGCATTGCTACCCGGTAAGTAAGCAAATGTGGCAATTGGACTACGTAAATCACTCATTTCTTTCCGGATAGGTGGCTAATTTCCCCGGTATGCGAAAGGATTCCGCCACATCGATTGACCTAGAAACTTTGTGGGCAATTTATGTGTTTTGCAACTTGCTTCCATTCCACTTTTCCAAAGAACCCCCATCCCCATACCGAACTTGTTGTTTTCTTATGCTCCATCATAATGCAAGCGCAGATCACTGCTACCGCTACGTCTTAGATTAGGTTTAGGTTCACCGCTCCAGTTAAGTAGTCCTCTCGCAGCAAGGGAACCAATGTTGTTGTACGTCTGCAAATTAGAGGATGCGATGAGTGCCATAGTTACTATATACGCTAATTCATGGTATGCGTCACATTCACAATATTAGCTTGCGTTTGAAGTTTGCATGCTGACTAAATGCCACTAGGGTAACTTGGTGGATGAACATATTCTTGATGAACGCTTCAAAGCCGACTAATTACGGTCTAATTACAAGTGCTATTGATCAGCTCACTCAAATCTACATGTATATAGAAAATACAAATAGTCTTCCGCTATATAGGGGAACGGGGAAACGGAATTGAGATCAGCCGGGGAGCATCCCAGGATGCACCTTGATCTATGACCTTGTAAAATGGATTCAATTCGTAACACGAAAGTTAATTTGCACGTCGTCGTCAAATGCCCCGAAGAGTAAAATGGGAGAATTCCGCTATGATAGGCACCACGACGAAAGGTCCTGCATGCAGATTTGGTGGGTCATAGAGTCCATTTAACATAAATTCGTGGATAGAACACTTTCCGGACTGAGTTAGCATTTGAGATAATTTGAAACCTTCAAGGGAAACTTTAGCCCTCGACAGGATGTCATAAGGCGGAAGTTATGACTTCTCGTTGACCGCCCTACTTACTCTGGTGTTCCTCGTTGGAAGGTGGTTGGTAATTGTTTGGCTTGAGCGGCGCGAGCCCGCGCCAAGAGACTCATAACCGTCCGCTTCGTGGGCGTCATGGACGTGCGCGGTCCTCCAGCAAGAAGAGGTCTTTTTCGACCGGCTGCTATTGCAGATAGGCACCCATTGCCAGGGTTGCTGCCGCCGCCGCCGGCAGTCCCCGAAGACATCGTCGCTGGAATGCCATTGCTGGGAGATGCTTGACCGTTGTTGAGTGAGTTGTTCGTGGTATTGGGATCAGTGCTAACTGGAGACACGGCCACTAGACAAAAGAAGATGCCTGGTTTAACAAGGAAATGATACACGGACCTACTATGTTATTCATCATTATTTCCTCATATATATGTTGAATTTCTTGTTGTTGCCTCCCTACTGGGAAACGGATAAATCGTGGCTTGTCATTATTGTTGTTGTTGTTATCTCCATGGTACACCCGCATCAGCGCTTGAATGTGTAGTAATAATGCTTTAATTTGTGATAGGATGTGAGGGGATGTGGTCATTAATTTTGTCTCGTGGTATAGCCGAATGCACTTCGAAATTAATTCTCCGCATGCTGCGCCTAAGCTAGCTGATGCCTAGTTTATTACTACAAGTGTCTGTTCCACTGAATTAATTACACCAGACGCCTTATAAATTAGGACGAAGAGGAAAAATACTGCAGCTGGTTCGCCCACTTCAATTAGGGTGCAATGTGTAATTAGCGTTTAGTTAAATGGAAAATCTATCGATATGGCTCAACATTCAAGTAATTTTCATGTAATAAAGACAAGAGGTTTGTGACGACCGAGCTCAAGTTAATCTGTCAATTAAGAGTGGCTCTAAGACACCTTTCTATCAATGTCACCGGATATATAAGATGGTGCAATCAATAGGATATAAACTCTATCCTCAATGAGTAGTTCCATTCTAACTCTGGCTCTTCGCGCTTCAGTAGCGGGTCACACTAACCCGAATCTCCCGGAACGCGCCCGAGGTGTCCGACAGCTACCCTAGACCATATAGTCTGCTGAGCCACGTCGTTATCTAGTCAGGTTAAGCCACTAGGTTAGATATTTCCCCTCAAGCACAGCTCAGCCCATTCCTTGTCTTCTTTTGCTTTTTTGCTCATACCTAGCAAGGCTGGCCATAGTCTAGGGCGGTGAAGTATAGCATTGTCTTTAGCTGCCTGTTCAAGCGACCCGCCCCACACATGAGGTTAGCATTAGCGGGTTACTATCGTGCATTTGCTTTCAATCTCTATAAAAAAGATAGTTTCCTTATAGATATAAGTCGACATATAAAACAACCCTCCCGTCTCCACCCCTTAAGGCTTAGCAGCTAGGATAGGATATAGCCAAGAGGACGGACATAGCATAAGACCGGGGTTTAATGCGTCGGTCGAGGACAGCACTGTCTTTAGCCGCCTGTCCAAGCGGTTAGCCCTACACATGGGTCACCCAACTTCTTTATATAAAGAAACAACCCTGAAAGTGAGCCCATATGGAAACGCTATAACCTAGCGGTTATTGTAATGTTAAAAAGGTTATTTCGTAATAGAGCTGCTTAAAATGTTGTAGTCACGTTTTAAGAGACTGTAATTTAAGTTCAATTTTGTTATTGTCTGATATTGATTTTGCAATAGGCAATTCCATAAATTCATGCACTGAATGTGCTCATTTATAAAGTTCCTGAAATGTGCAATGCGAATGTGTATTATGTTAATAGAATCAAATAAATAGCGAGTGCGTATGGGTTAATTTAAACTTTCAGTAACATAATATTACATATTTAAGTTCTAACAGATACTCTGCGAATGCAGCATGATATTCTAGTCTAAATGCAAAGTTTCATAGTGGAATATTTCATCGGATGTATGTGCGAGTATTCCGGAAAACTCGTAACATATGTCGGATGCAACATTCACACGATTGCACAATTAGTATGCGCTATGCAAAAGAGCAATTTAAAATAATTATTCGCATGGAAATTTATCGGTCTAATCGTATTGCTTTGTCATTGTTGACTAATTTATGCATTAATTAAGTTTTATTTGCACGTTCATTGCCAATGTAAACTTTTGCATGATTTATTCCGTTGACGAAAGTAGCGTAAATTGCAATGATTTCGTCAATCGTGCCACCACTTGCACAATTCCCCCCATAACTGATACAAACCCGATTAGTTCAAATCGAATGAAATAAACCCGCTTGTTTGATGAAAATAATGAAATTCCACGAAAATCTCTATTTAATTTCAATGGAATTTCCCTCAAACATGGAGTTTAATTAATTCCATTCGATCTATGAGAAATCTTCATCATGAATCCACAAATAATTAAATACAGTAGGAAGCTACTAAGGCTATGAAATGGTATTTTGCACAGATATAAATACCAATATATCCCAATGAGTAATTATTTTTCGGTTTAGATAACGATTAATTTTTTAAGTTGATTACTTACTGTTTAAATATAATTATATATTTTACCCGCGAAAAAGGACACCGCGATAAGCGAGCTTCTACTGTATGTAGTTATGCATTAAGAATAATTCCGAACTGCATTTATTTATGAAACAGGTCTCGTCTTATAAATCATTGTTTTATATATTCAGAGAAAACTCAGTCGCGAGTTTGTTGTAAAATATTGAAATACACTTGTGAGAGTTTGCAAATGGATGGCGAAAAACTGACATTGTTATTGAAGAAACTTTAAGAAGCGCTGTTCTATATGGTTCGAAGACAACTTTCATATATCAAGTTTCAGCAACTATTGCAAGTGTGAAACTAAGTGTCTCTGTCTCTGATTTTCAATAAACTGAAATTCTGTCCACATATTTAAAATTCCCTTTATGAACATACGAAACTGCAAATTCGATCTCTTCAATATATATGATCACAATTCGGCGATGACGTGTTCGCAACTGGTCGATGACGTAATCGCAACTCTCTCATCCTACGGCAAAGTTCTAAGTTTACATATACAAATATACAAATATTATATTACACAAATATTTTTCACTTGCATAAGTGGGTAATCTAGTGAATGTAATCTTTTGTCTAAGGTGGTTCATATCCGTTCTGGAATAGATTTTCCCACTTCTGTACGTATCAACGGGGTAATATTTCCGCAACTATCTTTATATTACAAGACCTTCACGCATTGTTACTTACCTTAACGCATTTGAAATATTTAATTCAATTTTGCCACAGGTGTATAAATGTTTCTTGATTGGATGAATACAAAGTACCAATGACACAACTAGATGTTATCTCGCACATTCTGAGACATGTTCTCGCACATTCGCGGTATTTGTCTATTATTATGATAATTAACTACCTTCGGAGAACGCAAATGCACCTGAAGAATGCGTAGCGTTTAATACACAACATATTTTCGTGTAATTTGGTCCGGATGGCATTGCGTCGTAATGCGCCACATACTGAGCGTATCGCAAAAATTCGGATACTGTATGGAATGTCTCGCTGTATTCCTGTACGCCTCGCAGCCGCCAAACGCACCAGGATGCGCACCCGAATAGCATTCCCTCCGACGTCATCCGTCAATGTACCAGCAAGTGGTTGTGCGTTTTTGCGCGAGGTGCGCGTTCCATTATTCATTACATCCACCATGGCAGATCAACCACCGCCCACCGGAATCCTCGTATCATACATAACGCGAATTCCCACGCGTTGGCGAGCATGCTGGCCGCGCAATTAATCTGATCGCAAAAAATCTCACCTGGTTGGAGGCCGCGCAGCGCTGGATGTTCCTCCTGGGGACTCTCGGGTCCTCCGTCCGTGGTGTCCGGGGCGGAGAGGCGGTCGTCGTTTGGGTACTCGGCGCCCGAACTGGACCCACCACTGCCGCTCGCCTCGTCGCCTTTATTGTTATTACGCTGGCTGGACAACACTTGCATCTCCCACATCTGCTCCTGCCTGATGTCATCGTTGTAATCCTGGTCGGAGGACAAACAATGAGCGTTGTTTATTTATGTCACAACCGTTTGCCGCGCACGTCACGTGCCCGCCACGCTGTCAAGTATCCAATTACCGGAAAAAGTGCGAAAAATAAACACCCATCTATTGTGCGCCCCCTTGGCAATTACGCTCGAAATGAAAAGTTTTTAATCACAATGCCACAATGCTGCTCATTTCATAAATTCACAATTACATCGACCTCACGTTCAACTCGTCCCATTCGCATGCAAGTTTCAGACGGATGCCTTCAAACTTGCAATGTCTCACCATTAATTCCAACATTTACCATTTGTTAAAACTCAAAGATTCGCCGGAAAACAGGTCCAAGGAACAAAATGAGAACCACCACCACACTCTCGCAAATTACAACCACTATATTTGAACAACAAAACACGAAAAGACCAGATCCAAAGAGGCTCGAAATCATACTGCTTAAGATGTGAACAACACCCCCTTATATAGTAAATGTGATGAACGCCAGATGCCCCAAATGACCTGGGTTCTACACTTGCGCGTCCCTTGATTTATTTGTCTGCGCAACTTCTAATTTATTATTTCTATCGCGTCTTCTCTAAAATACCCTTAGACTACTTCAACGAAACTAATCTTAATGAGCTCTTGAAGATGACGGCTCGCAATTTCCAACATCTGCTAATTTCTATCGCCTATTCATCTAAAATACCCTTAGACTACTTCTATGAAACTAATCTTAATGAGCTCTTGAAGCGGCGACTCCATGTGCTCTTAAGACGGCTGCTTGGAATTTTGAACACCATTTTCGTATTCAGGAACACTTTGCATGTTCTCTGCTCCTTTAAATTTGCCAACCTTCATATAGGGACAGTATTTGGTCAGGATGCGAAGAGATCCACTAGATTGGATATAGGACATTTCAACCTTAAATCAGAGCTCCTCTGGACGATCTAATGAGTGTCAAACTTGATACAAATCATTAGAAAGTTTGAGCATTAGATAAATCATCTGCCTTCAGCGACGATTATCAATGTATTCTATGGATTAGCACAGATTGGATGTCCAAATGTTCTGAGACTATGAACTCTGTTGAGAAGTGTTATGAAAGGATAGGGGAGGGATTTAAGGTCTGCATGAGTTGGTAAGCCAACCACAAAAGTAAGAAAATGTTCCGCTGCTGATTTTATAGAATGAATGACTGCTAATTTAATATCAAGTCACGCTTAGACTAAAAGCGAGTTGACATTATCGGCCCCCACCCCTCCACGTGGACCATGCTTGGGCGCTGCTAAAGTTTAATTACGTCACAAGGCAAAGACAAGTATTGGCAAATTTGCAGACTTGTTGGGTGTTGGTCTGAAAGCATCGTCCTGCAACTTGACGTTGCAGATGTTACTGGCACCTGGTTATAAAGGGCGCAAATTTGAGTGCAAAACTAAGTTCACACGTTGGACTAAATACCGCTAGGCAAATAAATACATATTGCATGGGAACGTACAGGTACATTTATGCACGTTTTATGCATAAATTTGCGGAATGTTTATAAGGTTAGAGAACATGTGTGCCCTTTGCCCTTTGGGCGCACCTTTAGACAATAATTCCTGCGTATGCAGCAGGGATGCAGTGCTACGTTGGTCACCTTCACAATTAACCACGTATGTAGTAAATTTTCATAATCAGTGTGGTTTTACTAAATATATCATTGCCCCTTTATTCTTCCTTTTTTAGCCACTTGAATTAGAAGCCTTTTTCGTCAATTTCTTTCTGCCCCTTTCTTTTCATTGGCTTTAGGTCGGGTAAGGATTGCCCATTCCTTTGCTATACTCTGTTGATTGATCTATTTCCTCCTGCGACTTCCCTATTTTCTATCGGTTGGAATCTGTCATCCCTTATACGAGGCTTTCTGAGTTCATTCGGATAAGTTCTTGATAGCAATTCAATTCGATATTTTGCCTTCTTGTTTTATAAATATAAATTCCTGTTGAGATTTTTTCTTATTTCATCATTTCTAACACCCTTTTGTAGAATAAAACAATTGGATGTTAGACAATAAGAAAAGGATAAAGGATCAATGTTGAAATTAGCCAGAGCAAAGGCACGGAAGATCTAGGAACAGAGAATGACACAGAACTACGTTAAGAACACTATAATAATAATGAACTCATTCTTTCAGGACGAAGCCATCCAAGTTTACAAGGGTTTGTAAGGTTTACAAGGGTGTTAATTAATTTGTTCTCAACCCGCCTAGTTACTATGTAATTAACATTCTTGTTTGCAATTTACTTAGTGCTCTTGATAATGACTGAGATGGATATTGGACATATATTCGTCTATATCATCCTCCTGAATAAGTGTACCGCAGAAATTCAACGGAACTTCAGCAATTTTCCTTTTATGTTGGTGGTGGGGGAGTGAATGCAATTGCAAACTTACTGAAAGTTCATTAAAAATCTCATTGCATTCGTCTGGCGGACAAAATGCAATTAGCGAAATTAATGGGTAAAGTCTTTCAGCTAAATATTGCGGTCGGATGATGGACGATAAGATTGATAACTGTAGTCAATTTAACTTAGTGGATACTTTACCACCAAAGCAGCTTTCGCGACAAAAGCAAAATATGCAAAACCCAGTTGACATGAAGGAACAATACATCATGCGGACGCACCCTTAGAGCAGAAGTCTCATCGTAACTTACTTCCTTTGGCATGTTAGAAGATTGTAGAAAATGAGAGCGCAATGTAGCAGCAAGATCATTGACATTTTGTTCAGAAAATGGCAACAAATAAATCATAGAAATTTAATTACTTTCCTGTTGGTTCACAGGGTCTACAGGTATAGACAAACTTAGTAAGTCTGGTAAAGGCTAGGGCAGTGATGGCGAACCTTTTTAGCTGAGTGTGTCAACATTCGAAAAATATAAACATATTTTTTTGTGGCGTGT
>JAOEHK010069795.1:0-18552 GCA_025447835.1 Labidoglobus nevermanni | reverse complement strand
TGACTCAGCACCGGGAGTCGAACCCGGACAACCTTGCCTATCGCGGGCAATGGCAGTACCGACTGCGCTACCGAGCCCGGTTCGACTCCCGGTGCTGAGTCAATTTTTCAATGCATATTATAAGACATTAGACAATGTTAAAAAATTATATTATTTGAGAGGCGCTCTAACCGGCGATGCAAGCCCGTTGATTCAGGGTGTTAACCCACCGCCGAGAATTATCACGATATTTGGGACGGTCTTACCGAACGATGTGAGAATAAACGCTGCTTATTCACGGTTATCTGACAGATCTTTCATAGCAAGCCTATAGGGGCCGAGTCTGCAAAGGCATACCGAGACCTTTTAGACAAGGTAAACATTAACCTTAGAAGCTTGCAGAACTTAGGCCAACCAACCCAACATTGGGGCACTATACTTATATTCGCATTATGCAAAAAACTCGATCCGATTGCGGTGCGCAGTTGGGAAGGACTGCAAGGCAAGGACGCGCCGACTTGCCGAAACAGGCCACGCAGAAAGGCACGTTCCTGTAAGTCTCACCAAGCCCAAATCCGAGAGGGTTTTCAAAGTTGAATACGCGTTTAGGGGGAAGTGCTACCATTGCGATCAAGAACACAAATAAATCTAATTACAACTGGAGCCGCGAGCAAATTAGGTATAAATGTAAACCAAACCGGGCATTCGATAGAGGGAATGGGAGACTCCTCAATCCCAATTTGTGGTAAAGGCTCCCTCACACTGCTCCACGGTTTCAAACTACAGCATCACAATAGAATGTCACGTAATTCCGCAAATAACCCACAACCTTCCCGGCTTGCCAATCTCGCGGGAAATATTCCAAATTCCAACAACGATCAAATTACCCGATCCCGAGTTCCACAAGGGCGGCACCATCGAGCTCTTGTTATGAGCAACTATCTTTTGGCAGCTCTTTATGGGGCGGATTTCAAGGCTGGGTCCGGAGATGCCTATATTGGCCTCCACGCGCCTCGGATGGGTCGTGGCTGGCCCACTGGCAGTATCTAGTCCACCACCCAAAAGATGTCTAATGGCTAATGGGTTGCAAGGCCAGTTGGAGCCGTTCTGGGAAATTCCGCGACGATGACGCTCTAATCGATCGGGAAATCGAAAATCATTTCGCTGAGAATACTGTCGGAGATGAAGCCGGGAGGTTCATAGTGGCCATTCCTTTTAAGGATGACTTAGAGAAACTAGGCCAGTCTCGTCCAGGCGCACAGAGGCGATTCTTGCAGATTGAGAACCGGCTAAAATCTAAGTACAGTGACGAGAGCAATATGTACACTTCATGAGGGAGTATGAGGCCCTAGGGCATATGTCGCTAGTTAAGCGCGTTGACACCACTGCCCTTAACTTTTTCCTCCCACATCACTACGTTCTTAATGATCACAGCACTACGACCAAACTACGGATCGTATTCGACGGACCATTCAAATCAGAATCAGGAGTCTCCCGCAACCAGATCAAGCACATAGGGCCCACTGTTCAAAGTGACCTCATAGCCATCCTTCTGCGGTTCAGGTTTCACAAATTCGTAATCACGGCAGATATAGTTAAAATGCAGCGGCAAATCTCTGTCCGACCACAGGACCGGTGGATGCAATATATTCTGTGGCGGGAGAAGCCGACCGACGAGCTTAAAACATACAGACTAAATACGGTGACATACGGAACGGCATCTGCTTCGATCTTAGCCACGCGTTGCATGCGGCAAATTGGAAATGACACAGAGGACAAGGAATTAGGTGCAATCATAAAGAACGACTTCTATGTCCATGACCTAATGACCGGCGCCGATGCAAATGAGGCCGGCCGAACCCTATGTAAAGCCATCAAGCAGAAGCTGCTCGCATACGGCATGACCCTCCAAAAATGTAGGTCCAATAGCGAATCTATCATTGACGTAATAGCCGAAAGTGCAGCTCAAAGAAGTGCATCCCATCTCAAACTCTTTGAAAAGATGAAAATGCTTGGCCTGCACTGGCGGCCCAGTGATGACACCTTTAGTTACGCGGTGACCTCCTCCAACCAAGCGGGACCTGTTACTAAGCGAATCATTCTATCGAGATCAAGCCAAATTTTCGATCTGTTAGGTGTAGTCGGGGCTAGTACCATAATTGCGAAGATAATGCTCCAGAAATTATGAGAACTCAAACTAAATTGGGAAATACCTCCAGAAATCAAGCAAGAATGGAATAACTTTGAAGATTGTTTGCAGCGGCTGAATCAATTAAATATCCCGCGACGCGCATTCCTCAACAAAGCCTTTGCTTTGCGAATGCTTCCGGAAAGGCATATAGTGCTTGCGTGTACATCAGAGTACCAGCAACGGCGCCGCGCGTGCATCTAAACTGTGCAATGGCAAAGGTAGCACCGCTGGAAATGTTCTTTACCACGCAAAGGATTTTTTCCGAGACCTCGAGGTTCCATTACGCATGCCTAAATTTGACACCAGACTTGGTGAGAGAGGTAAGTGACCTTAGTGAGCATCCGCTTCAAGAATGGAAGTTTGAGTTGCTCAAAGAGACGCTTATCGCTCGCACCTCAAAAGCGAGGCTACAACGATGGAGTCAGCTGTTGGAAGAGGAGCTTGGCGATCAAACGCCATCCCAGTTCCTAAGGCACCTTAAGGCTATAGCTGCTGATGCGGCGGCAGGGGCTCTGGTCGAAACCGCATGGACGAGTAAACTTCCTTCTACTATTAAACTGCATTTAGCCGCCATGCCAGAAAATTCTTCTCTTGAGGAGAAGGCGAGAGTTGCAGATCGTATGCTTCATATTGTAGGATCGACGGGTTCGATTCAAACGGCGGCTGTGACATTGTTTGCTTCTCAAGAGTTAGAAGATTGGCGGTCTCAGCTGATAGGTTGCAAGGAGGAGATAGCGTCGCTTAAAAAACGAAGTGAATCGAGACCTCGAAGCGGGCAAGTTTATCATAAGTCAAAGCAGTTAATTTGCTGGTATCATGAACGTTTCAGTCGAAATGCTACGTGTTGCCGCCAACCGTGTGCTTACTTTGTGGGAAACGAGCGCGGGGGGGCACTAGTGACGATTGGTGTTCCCCCGAGAACAAGACGTCTGCTAGTTTTGGACCAAGTGGCGAAAATTCCGTTTTGGGTTGACACAGGAGCTGACATCAGCGTTAATCCGAAGCACAGGTTGTCAAAGCGATGCGCAGTTTCTGGTTTTACTCTAACTGCCGCGAATGGATCCTCTATCTCTACCTATGGAAGCATAACACTGAATTTCAATTTAGGCCTCAGTAGCACTTTGCGATGGGAATTTGTTGTTGCTGATGTCACGCTCCCGATCCTTGGTGCGGATTTCATAGCTTATTATGGTCTTTTGGTTGATCTCCGTTTGAAAAGATTGGTAGACCCTTCGCACGTTATTTGCTCTGGGAAGGTGGAAATTTCTGATACGCCAGCTCTCAAAGCAATAGACAATAAGGATGAGTTTCTCAGTTTGCTATCCCAATTCCTGGAGGTTTACCAACCTGCACAGCATAGAAGAATTTTGAAGCACGAAGTAAAACATCATATCACGACTGAGACAGGTCCTCCAGTGGCGTGTCGCCCCAGACAGACCCTGAGCGTTTGGCCGCCGCGAAGGTCGAATTTGAAAGGATGATTGCCTCTGGGGTTGCAAGGCCGTCTGATGGCCCATGGGCCTCGCCCCTTCATATGTTGCGCAAAAAGGATAACCAGTAGAGACAATGTGGTGACTACTGTGGTCTTAACACGCGCACTATTCCTGATCGCTATCCAGTTCCGAACATTCAGGATTTTGGGCAAACACTTTATGGGAAAACTATATTTTCTACTGTCGATTTGGCCAAGGCATACAACCAGATTCCTGTGGCCGATGAAGATATACGCAAGACCGCCATAATTAGCCCTTTCGGTTTATTTGAATTTCCTTACATGGGTTTCGGTTTGAGAAATGCTGCGCAAAGCTTTCAGAGATTTATTGATCATGTGCTACGACTCGTTGCTTCTGAGTCTTCGTAACAGCACAAGTCCCATCTTCGGAAGCTTTCCTCCCGTCTGAAAGAGTTCGGTATCATCATTAATACTGGAAAATGTGTTTTCGACAAAGAGTCAGTCAAATTTCTGGGTTATACTGTATCAAAATTTGGGATCAGCCCTCCAGAGGAAAAAATTTCCGCGATTAAAAAATTTCCTTTACCGACAACTGCGCAACAGCTTCGTCGATACCTGGGAATGATAAATTGTTATCGCAGGTTCGTGTCCATGGCGGCCGAGCAGCAACGCCTGTTGGATGATCTTCTCAGAGGTAGCAAGAAAGGCAAGGAGCGAATTATTTGGACACCAGAAGCGGAGATGGCGTTCAGGCAGACGAAAAATGGCATTGCAAGTGCCACTCTTCTTGCTCACCCACGGTCAGGTGCTTCCTTAAGCATTACGTGCGATGCTTCGGATTTTGCTGCCCTTCAGCAACGTTGTAGAAGAGGCTGGGAGCCTCTAACTTTTTTCTCAAGGAAACTTAGTCCCGCCGAAAAGACATACAGTGCCTTTGACCGCGAACTGCTGGCAATCTACAGTGCTATTAAGTACTTCAGGCACATGATTGAGGCCCGGAATTTCATAGTTTTCACTGACCATAGGCCGCTTACATACGCGCTCAAGCAGGATTCTAGCAAATGTTCGCCAAGGCAGTATCGTCATTTGGATTTTATTGCTCAGTTTACGACTGATATTCGGCACGTCTCTGGAAAAGACAACATGGTCGCGGATGCTCTATCCCGAATTGAGTCGATTGATTTTCGTGCGCTAGCATCTGCGCAACGCAATAATGCCGAGTTGAAGCTTAGTCTTAAAGGCACTTCGTTGCGTCTTGAAGAGTCTGATTATCAAGGAAATTCAATTTGGTGTGATGAAAGTACTGCGGTTCGAAGACCTTACTTAACCCCAGAATTCAGGTTTAAGGCTTTCCGTGCATTACATGACCTATCCCATCCTGGATCTCGCGCGACGGTCAAGCTGATTTCGGAAAAATACGTTTGGCCAGGTATGAAAAAGAATTGCAGAAGTTGGGTTCGTGCCTGTCTTCCCTGTCAACTGGCCGAAACGTCTCGTCACGTCTTCGCGCCTCTTCAAACGTTTAATGTTCCATCCCAATGGTTCGAACATATTCATATTGATCTAATTAGCATGCCTCCTTCAGACGGTTTTCGTTATTGCTTTACCTGCGTGGATCGATTCACTCGGTGGCCCGAGGTTGTACCAATTAAGGATATTGAGCTCGCGCACTCCTCACCTGCTGGATATCAAGATTCGGTGTGCCAGTTAGGATTACTACGGATCGTGGAAGGCAATTTGAAAGTGCCCTTTTTCGGGAGCTCAATCAACTCCTTGGAAGCAAACACATTCGAACCTCCGCCTACCATCCGCAGGCCAATGGTTTGGTAGAAAGGTTGCATCGCCAACTTAAGGTATCTATCCGATGCTATCAGACAGCAAACTGGACGGACATTCTGCCATTGGTCATGCTTGGTATTAGGTCTTCTTGGAAAGAGGATCTACAAGCAACCGAAGCCGAACTGGTATACGGTCAAACATTGCGACTTCCGGGGACGATGCTAGAGGCTACTGGCAAAGTAAATAACCAAGCGGAGTACGTTAAAATTCTTCGTAAATGCTGTCAGAAGCTGCGTCCCACTCCAAGTGCTCGGCACGGTGCGCCACGTACGTTCGTTTTCAAAGACCCGTCGATCCTACCATATGAAGCATACGATCTACAAATCTCGCCTTTTCCTCAAGAGAAGAATTTTCTGGCATGGTCAATGCAAGGCTGTTTTTGTTCGCCGCGACGCTACGTCTGATAAACTGTCTTGGACCTACGACGGCCCATTCGAACTCGTCGACCGCTCAGATAAATTTTTCACTGTTCAAATTTTAGGTAAACGAACTCGAATTTCTATTGATCGTTTGAAACCTGCATATTCTGGAAGAGAAGAAGCAACCTTTTCGGAAGACTCTCATGGGTTTTCTCAAAATCCAATCTGCTCTCGCCTGCGAGGTGATTACTCAACCAGGTCTGGACGCGGCGTACGAGTGCCGAGACGTTTTCAGGCTGCCTGACACTTTCATCTCTTTACCACTGAGGGGGGGGGACTTCTATGTCGATGATCTTTTATCTGGTGCCGATACCATTGCGGAAGCAAATCGACTGGCGCTGGGTATTGATCAGGCATTGAGGAAGGCCAACTGTTCTCTTCGGAAATGGATCTCTAATAAACCACTAGCATTACGGGATGTAAATGATGAGTTGGCACATCTTGATGAATCACCTTCTAGCACACTTGGCCTCATATGGCATGCCGCGCCAGACATTTTGAAATACCGCATCAACTTGACTTCCAACACTTCTTATCCTGTCGTCTCCAAGCGTAGCATCAATCCTATTATATTTCAAATCTTTGATCCCCTTGTTCTTCTTAGTCCTTGCATCGTTATAGCCAAAATGATTATATAAGACCTTTGGAAGGAAGGCATTGGTTAGTATGAATCCATACCATCAAATTTTCATTGATTGGCTTAATTATCACACACTTACACACTTTAAACACTCTTGCAATTCCTAGATTCACCGTAACACCCAACCCTATAAAAATTGAACTTCACGGATTTTCGGACGCTTCGTCAAAGGCGTATGGCACCGCATTCTACATATGATCCGTTGATTCATTTGGAAATGCATCAACATCTCTGTTATGTTCCAAGGGGAAGGTTGTGCCCCTCAAGAGCCTGACAATACCCAGGTTGGAACTCTGCACAGCACACGTAATGTCGCGTCTCTATAGGAAAATTTCTCAATCCATTAATATTGAATTCAATTCCGTCTACTTGTGTGATTCTACTATTGTCCTGGCGTGGATTCGCCACTGTCAAAGCACTCTTCGTACCTTTGTGGGCAATAGAGTATCACAGGTTCAGGAACTAACAGAACATGTGATTTGGCGTCATGTACCAACAGCTGAAAACCCTGCCGATGCAATATTACGAGGACTGTCCCCAGCTCAAGTAGTGTACTGGAGTCAGTGGTGGATTGGTCCTGCGTGGCTGGCAAATTCGCCTGATTGTTGGCCGACTGATCTTCCTAATACTCTGGAAGCCCTGCCTGAGTTAACCCATAATACATTTAGCGTTGCGCTTCTCGTGGAGGTGTCCCGGCCTGAAACCGTTATCGACATTACCAGAGTCTCTAATCTATCGCGTCTCTTGGGCACTGTTTCCTACGGATTGCGTTTCATCGAAAATTGCCATAGTCCTGGTGAACACTGAAACTTACGCTTTATTACCTCTGTTGAGCGCAGACGCGCACTAGATCTACTTGTTAAGAACGAACAATCTTCATACTTTTCGGATGAGATCTCTTGTTTACGAGTTGGTAGCCGTGTGCATCACTTGAATTCTCTATACGGTGAAAAAAATCCCTTACTATTATGAGACTCAAGTCGCTTCGTCCAATTGTTATATGAATACGAGCACAAGCGTCTTCTACATGCTGGTCCGTTAGGACTATTAAATGCAATTCGGTAGCAATAATGACCTATTGCTGGCCGTAATATCGCTCGAAGCGTTGTGCAGTCCTGTGTTGGATGCTTTTGAGCGAGCCCGCGCATCTATGCGCCGATCATGGGTCAGCTAGCTGACTATCGTGTTCAACCGGCACCACCTTTTCACCACACTGGTCCGGATTATGCGGGACCTTTCATCTTAAAAACTATGCACGGTCGTGGGTGCAAAATTTATAAGACGTACGTATTTATTTGTATGTCCACCAGGGCGCCACATATTGAATTGGTGACGGATCTTACAAGTCAGGCTTTTATTGCAACCCTTAGGAGATTAGCAGCCAATCGCGGCAAGCCAGCAATCATGTACTCTGACAATGGCGCGAATTTTGTGGACGCCAATCGTGAGTTGCGCGAACTTTCAAATTTTCTCAAAACAAACGCATCAGACGCTTCTTCTTCTGAAACCATTGAATGGCGTTTTATTCCCCCTCGGAGCCCACCCATTGGTGATATTTGGGAGGCGTTATTAAATTGGCGAAGTGAAGGATATTGAAGCGTCTTATCGGAACACAGAACTTGACCTTTGAAGACTGCATTGCTAGTGCAGATCGAAACGATACTCAACTCTAGAACCCTCGCTCCTCTATCTTCTGACCCTAAAGATCTTACGCCGCTCAGCCCTGCTCATTTCTTGGCGCTCCTCTGACTGCACTACTGCACTACTCCTCTGATGAGGACGTCACGAATACAGCTGTCTCGAGACTTTCACGATACTTCAGATGATGACGCAGCATTTCTAGCGGCACTGGAGGACAGAATATCTGCATACCTTACAGCAAAGCGTCAAGTGGTCGAGCACCTCTGGTAACAAGGACGTGAAGTCCGATCAGATGGTTCTACTGATGGATGACAACGCACCCCCTTTGACGTGGAGATTGGGACTTCCAACTTTATCCGGGCTCTGACGGTGTCACCCGAGTCATCACGCTACGCACCAGTAGCGGGATTACAAATCGAGCTGCGCGGAATATATGTCCCCTTCCTTTGGACGATCAGCCTATCGCGGACTCCAGCCCTTCGTGATTGTGCATCACAGACAATTTTCATTTGCTATCGTTTTATATGTCTTTTGAAAGTGAATTAACCCTTTCAAGGCCGCGTGTATGTTACGGCCGCAACTTAGTTTTGATTGCATATTTTTGTATTCTCTATTTGCGCCGCATCATCTGCATCTTTTTGTGTGCGTGCAGCGACGTTGCAGCCCAAGAGTTGCATTCTCCGCAGCCTCTTAGAAGCAATTGGGCTGCGCGTTGTGCGCACGCCGAACTTAGCTGTCGCCAGCAGACACTAGTCAGTCGCAATTACGCACTCAAATACGTAACCCGCTTGAGCTCACTCATTCTTAGTTAACAGTTGTAATTTGCTAAACTCGTTTTTATACTTTATTGTATCTTGATTTCGGTTCATATTAACTTTTAATAAATCATCCCAAGTGATTACCAACCAGCAATTCATCATTACAACAACACCAGAGGTTTACATTGTAATGAAAATGACGGCAAATTCAATGCTCATATAAATAACGATATTACAACAAACGACACACCATACACCCTAGAAATCTGGAATAATCATGACACAAAAGACAATAATATGACAGAAGATACAACCATTAATTATACATAAAACGAACAATTAACAGAACATATCGAAAATAGCAGAAATCCCTATCCAAAAACTCTGTCTGGGCCGCGCGATACAATTTTACACACATGTTTGCATCTGTTGTGCAGCCGGCATTGCTCACTTTTCAATAGGGCACTTTGTTAGAGTACCCAATAAACACCAGTTCGCAGGAATGTCAAGTGCACTACTACACTTCAGTTTTATGGCGGCTTTTTACATACACACAGTGTGATAGTTGCACTGATAGTGTCCCACATATGGGTGGCTCTCCTTAGCCAATCTTGTCATTTGAGTTATTCTTAATTCGAATTAAATAAACGTAAACCTACATATAACTGGTGGACATCAGCGACCCACCAACTGCGTGCTCAATACGAACATTGGTCCTTCGAGCGGTATGATTTGTTCATCCTTGTGCAATTAAGCAACTTCGCATCATCTTCGGCGCATCGACACTGCGATCATCAAGAGCACCACCAAAAAGTGAGTGTCCTTTCGGTCCTATTTCGTGCAAGATCGCTTCACTCTGAAACAATGCCAACTCTTGCTCAATTACGGCATATGCGCGGCACATTCAAGGGTAGCGTGACTGCGTTTTCGCGTTTTCTTGATGCATTTGAGCAGAAAGAGACGCTCTCTCATCAAGACACAATTGAAATCAAGACCCGTCTTCAGGCAATTACGCCCTTGCTCGACAATTTCGACGAGAGGCATTCACTCGTTCTGGGTTGCTTACTTGATGAAGATGAAGATGAGGCATAATTCAATCAAGAAGAGGAGAAAAGGCGTGAATTCGAATATCTTTACTGTGTTCTGGTTGCTCGCGCTCAGGTCCTAACGAAGGATCACGCCTCTGCTGATGGATCCGTCGGGTCGTCTGTCCCACGGGGCTCACAAGGTGATGCGGTCAGTCTCTCTAACGGTGCCCTCACTGAGGCGTGCGGAAGCGTTCCACGCTCAAGCAATTTCCAAACGGTCAAATTGCCCAAAATAGCCCTACCGAGCTTTGCCGGCGCACATGACTGCTGGCTTGAATTCCGGGACAAGTACGTCTCATTACTCTATGATCTGGAAGACGTGGACGATATACAACTATCTCCGTACGTGTCTAAGCAATGAAGAGTGGAACGTCATACAAGGTGTTCCATTCTCCGCGTGCAGCTACGGCGAGGCATGGGAAATCCTTTGCTCACGCTACAACCCCAAGGTGTTAATGCATAACTACCTTAAGGCGCTGTGTAACTTCGACTCCATGCAACGCGAATCGATCTCTAAGTAGATTGACGAAACATGTAGGTGCGTAACGTAGTTTGAAGGATGACGCAGACCTTTTCTATGTTCTGATCATATTTTTCGTCACATCTAAATTCGATACCGTCACTGTAATAGTGTTAGGTGGCCCGGCATCAAGGAGCCGGATGGGGGACCAGTGAGATGTAACCTCGACTGCTTGCTCTAACCACAGACTGATAGACTTCTGTAAATAAAGTACATCAGAGCTAAATCTCGACATTTGTATATGGCGGAAGCCATATAACAGTCACGGCACGAGAATGGGAGATTTCACGAGAAGGGGTAAATATACCAACTGTTTCGACTAGCGTCGAATTTGTAAACAATTGACAACTAATCGTCCCCAGACTAAACAATCTACAACTAATTGCCGCCCTTAATCGCCACCAGACTAAACAATAGTTTGGGCAATGGCATTCCCACGACTCTTGAGCCGCTATGGCGCAGCCTCTTCATAATATAAACACTATTAATTTCCGACACCTACCTATAAATACGAACTTCCCTAGTAGTCTGCAGCTCTTTCGATATCGTCCGTCAAGCTCGCGACACTGTGGTCGCTGTATTGTGTTGTTCCAATTGTCTTTTCATTAAGCGTTGTCGCTGTTACGCGTTTTAGTGATTTCTTCGGGGCATCGGTCTGCTGTCCTGCACCCGTGAGTGTCTTGACACGGCTGATTCCTTGACCCTGTGCGAGTCCAAGCCCCTGTCTGTTGACCTCCCCGAGCGTTGTGAACTCCAGAGCTTCATCCCACCCATTACACCAATCCCACTTCCTTCAACATCCCCAATCCCCTATCCCATAAAACCGTTTAATTACGGCAGGCAACCGAGCCTGACAATTATAATTTTAAAAACCGCCGCGTGCGTAACACCAACCTTAGAGCAGCTCAAGGCTTTTATACGTGACAAGGCTGACCTCTTGGCCACTCTGGAAATCAAGTGGGCGGCGGATAAGGTGACTACACCAATACGAGTGCAGAAGCCTCATCAACTCGCGCGTACTAATGCACATGTGATCAGCGATGAACAGCACCGCGGTGCACGCTCTGTAAGGCTAACCACCCGTTGCGAGTATGGCCAGAATTCATCAAGTTAAATCCCCAGGAGCGGTTCACAAAGGTGCGATCGTTGCATTAATTGCTTACGCTTTGGCCATCGCACTAACTCTTGCAATGCTGGCATTTGTCGCACCTGTGGTAAGAAGCACCACACTCTTCTCCATTTAGTGGCTCTCCGACCTACGGTCTCCACATCAGAGGATAACCCAAAGCCTAACATATCTGAATCCTTTGCCCATATGTCCTCGTATGTTTCTTCGGTCCCCTGCGTGATGCTCCCCATTGCACTGGTGAACGTACTACAAGGAGGGTGGTCGCGAATGGCGCGCGGCCTCCTAGATAGCGGATCTCAGTCTAATTTCGTTACCGAATCCTTCCCGAGTTCATTCGGGCTCCCTTTGTCAGCTGTCGACATCATGGTCAACGGATTTTCTTCATGCGCTTCTCCAATCCGTTTCTCTTGCGATGCTCGTGTCTCATCCTTGAACAATAACTTCCAGTTATCTACGAGCATCCTTGTAGCACCGAGCATCACCGGCCTAACACCACCTTTGTTCGCTCCGCGAAAAGGGCGTCCGAAGAACGATCCTTAGAAGTAGGCAATTGTACATATGTTTCAAAGTGTAAGATGAAGCTAGTTCCTAGAAGTAGTTGTTAATTAGGCCTAGAGTATAAATTCTGAGAGATCGCCTGCGATGTGATGCTGCAAGGCATCTGTGATGCACATGGATAGAATCATTGTTCTGGCGATGGTGATGCAATTCACTGGCCAAAAAACCAGCCATCGGGCCGGTGCTGAAGGGTCGCAGCGGCAAAGGAAGCCGCCAGCATCATAAACAACCAGGAGGTAGCAAACCGAGGCGACAAGGAGGGTTCCACCAGTGGAAACCACAACTTCCTATTCGACCGGCAACGGAAAAAGTTCTCCTGCGCAGTCCCCAAGTCGCCCTGACACTTGGTTCAGTAGCGTGACTGGAATAGGCTAAAGTTCTAAGCAAAAGACATTTTGATTATCTGTTATCTGGGTGAAACAAACCTATAAACGAATATACTGTAATGTTAATTTTTAATGAAATTTTTGGGTCTAATTTCATGAATATACTGTAGTTCTCCACTCTTTCATTGGGAGAATTAACTAACCGGCCGGACTACCATAATTAGTTCGGCAACCCCATTACACGCGCGCGGGGAGCTCACACTGCCACAACGGCTCGCAGCCGAGGTGCGTGCGGCGTGAGCGAGAACATGGTCCTTCGAGCCGGATACTGAAATACATCCGAACTATCCGCCCCAGCCACGTAATCGACATAGCGACAGCAGCGTCCTCAACATTAGAGTTGCATCATCACCACAAGACGCCACGCAGCGCGGGGAAAGGAGACCATCTCAGAGAACAAAGGTTAGTGCCCTTGTATCCTGAAGCCTCACTCCTCCAGCACTTTGTGTCCATTGTGTGTTGCCAATTGCGAACAAATTCGTCATGTAGCAAGCCGAAAGCGCAGCTAACGACTTAACGTCGTCAATTTCACCTCACCCTGAGGTATTGTACGATATGAAATCTACACGAACTGCCTTGAAATCCAAATTCACGCGCCTTTCAAACTCCGCGATGGCAGCCACCAAATTCACGGCCATGAGAGAATATCTGTCGAATGTTTGTTGGAAGAATTTGAGCAAATACAGAACAAGATTGACGAAGTAACTGGCGAAATAGACGACCAGCAAATCATAGACTTCGAAACAAGGTTATTTGATATTGTAACCACTTTGAAGGACCACATAAGTTCGACCACAATTCAAGAAGCAGGCCAGCCTGCATCATCAGCAGGGACGGAGCACACCATTGATGACTTGCCGAAATTCTCGGGCTCGTACAAGGAATGGGCGGCCTTTCGGGACTTGTACATATCGTTAATTCGCAATAAGGACATCTCGAGGATAAAGAAATTTCATTATCTAAGGATATGCTTGACAGGGAGCGCCGCGCATCTGATAGAGTCTCTCCCCCCCAACTAAGAGGGTGCATAGGCTTTGTTAAGTGAGCGGTACGACAAGCCGCGCTTTATTATAGAGAGTCACGTTAAATCATTCCTAAAAATTCAAGCGGTTAACCGAACAGTCATTAGGCAGTGCCTGGATGAGGTACATATAACGGTACGTGCCCTCAAGACATTCAATCATGACACAAACGTACAGGACACGCTGCTAATTCAAGTACTATTAGGCAAGACTGAGCGACAATTGAAGAAAGACTGGCAATCCAGTAGCGTTGACCTGGCGTTGCCAACCTTGGATGACTTTCTAAAATTCTTGGAGAAAAAATCCAATATTTGGGAAGCGATTCAAACAGATAACCAGGCAGACAAGCCCCCGTCGTCGGTGAGGGCCTCCCAAAAAAGATTCAATTTGCTTCAAACACGGGATAGTTGTCCGGTCTGCAAGCAGGCGCACCGTATCTACCAATGCGAGCGGTATATCAACAAATCCGTGAAAGAGAGAATCCAGTGTGCGAAAGGACAGAACCTATGCCTAAATTGCCTGAAGCAGGGGCATTACACTGTGGAGTGCAAGAGCTCCAATTGTCGCAAATGTAAGACAAATCATAATTCATTACTACACATAGAGCAAAACGGTTTGAACCAACCGCCAAATGCAGAAGCTAATACCCCCACTCCGGGGGCGCAGACTGTTAACGCGGAGTTGCCAATAGGAAACGCGTCGTGTCTGAGTCAACTGCAGTAATAGAATTGCAAACAGCAGCGTGAGCATGATAAAGGCCAAGTCTATATTAGACAGCGGCTCCCAGATTAATCTTATGACGCAGTTGTATTGTACTTGTTCTTTATTGCCTCCACGCCTTTTATTTCTAGGTTATCCTCTCTCTCCCCCCCACTCACCATACATCACCCTTTTTAACAGACACAAATGCTGACATTTACATACCGTAATCGTCAAGCCACGAGGGCTTCCTTCGCGTCCATTTCTGACGATCCGTGTTGGTGCTCTGCTCCGCCTTATTTGCTCGAGGCTCCCTTGACTCCGCCGGTAGCTTGTTGAACTGGCGTCTGTTTCTACGGTAGACTCTTCCCCCGGCCTCGATGTTGAACGATCTTGGGTATAGAGCGCCCTCTATAACTTTCGCTTCCTTTTAAAGGTCGATCACCCATAACCTATCTCCCTACCGGACGTCTTCTGCCAGCCTGACCCGGTGACGCTTGTCGTAATTGGCTTTCATCGACTCCTGAAATTTATTTAACGTTCGTCTTACTTCGCTCTCTCTATTCGCTCTGGGAGTAGCTTATAGTCCACGACTACCGGTATATTTTCTCTTAAGCGGTGCCCGAAGAACAACTGCGCGGGTGAATATCCCCGATAAGTTGGTGTGTTACTATAGGCTAGAATACCCATTTGCGCATCGGTAGACCGTTGAAAGATGGTCTTCATCAATTTCACAGCGTTTTCCGCAAGACCATATGATTGCGGATATCGCGGGCTGCTGCTTTTCCACTTGAACCCATACTCTCGAGAAAAGTTTGCGAACTCTGAATTGCGAAACTGCCGCCCGTTGTCGGATCTAACCGTATCCGTGATTCCATGCCTTGCGAAGATTCCCATCAACTTTGCGATGGTCTTCCTGCTAGATGTAGACTTCAACCTGACCACCTCCGGGTATCCCGAGTAGTAATCCTGCTCTACGAGGTAGTTAACCCCCTTTAGTTCCGCTAAATCCACCCCCACCGTTTGCCACGGGCGCTGCGGGACTTTCTGCTTCATCATGGGCTCAACTGCGGTGTTGCAACCCTTTACACTAAATTCACAGGACTTGATGATGTCCGTGATGTCGTGCCTTATGTGCGGCCACCATACTGTGTCCTTGGCACGCCCCATGCATTTATTGATACCCATATGTCCCTCGTGGAATCGCGCCAGGATCATCTTTCGATCATCCTTTGGGATTACTACGCGATCCTTGTAGATTAGGACTCCGTTATGGACATGAAGATCGTTTATGTACTTATAGTACGGCGCTGCCGTTTCACGGCACATCTTCTTTTCCAGACAGCCCTCTATCAGGTATTCTTCCACTTGTCGGAGACTTTCGTCGACGCCCATTTTCTTGTTGTATAAGCTAGACGTCTCCGCTGTGACCGCCTTGATGTAGATGTAGTCGGCCCGGTCATCTCGGCTGTCGTTATCCTGGAGTGGGGCTCGTGACAGTGCGTCTGGGATATGGAACTCCTTTCCCGGAATATGAACGACCGAGAAGTTAAATGTCATCATGCGCATACGGAAACGCTGTAATCGATTTGTTAAGGTGTTAATGGCTTTGTCCCCATAGATCGCGACCAATGGCTTGAGATCGGTTCTTATCTGAAATTCCTTTCCGATCAGGAACTGATACAGGCGCTCGCATGTCCAAGCAATGGCCAGAGCTTCCTTTTCTATTTGCGCGTAGCGTCGCTCTGTTGACCTTAACGACTTCGAACAGTAATACACCGGTCTCCACGCGGTCTCCATTTTGGAACTGTTCTAGTACTCCCCAAATTCCATACGATGACGCGTCTGCTGATACTCTGGTTAAGCACCGGGTGTTGAACCGTGCTAACGCTGGCGCTTTAGCTATCTCTTGCTTCAACTGTATGAAGTGCCGTTCGTGGCTCTGTCCACGAAAATATCGATTTCGACTTGAGGTAATCCCTAAGCGATTTCGTCTTTTGCGACTCGTTGTCGATGAATTTGGACACTTGGTTCACCACACCCAAGAATGATCTCACTTTCGACACGTCGGTAGGCCTCGGGAAACTCAGGATTGCCCAGACCGACTCTGGATCGATCTTGATGGCTTCCTTGTTAATAACGAATCCCATGTACACGGTTTCTTGCTTGTGGAACTCGCATTTGCTCCTGTTCAGCGTTAGTCCATGCTTCTGCGGGATCTCCAGTACTTCGGAAATTGCTTTGTCGTGTTCTTCTTAGCTTTCCCCCCCCCCCCCCCCCCCCTGATCAAAATGTCGTCGGCGTGAGATAAGCATATAAGCATTTCATTAGGAAATTCTTCAATTTACAAGTGTAGTCATAATTTTGTTACATGATTATAATTTCCACATTTTTCCTGGTAGGGCCACAGGGCCGCGCGATGGCTTATCTGCCGTGTCGCTTGAATAAAAAAGAAGGCAGCTAATACATTCGCTGTGCCTCCCTCTTACAGGAGAGGCACAACACGTAAAAAGAAGGAACGAATAACACGAACTGCGGACTTGAAGAAGACACCTGAGCGTAGCTTCCGGGGGCCTAATGGGGGACAGCTTGGTATTGGCGCACGCCCGTCACGTGCTCCACATAGATGTCCCGACTCCATCGAATGGAGTCGGAGCACATCAAGCGGCGCATCAGGGCCGCGTAACTCCGGTGAACGTTGGTGGCTCATGAGCTCATTAATCTTCTGAAACACCTCCGGAGCACTGGTTAGCCCAAATGGCATGCGATTGTAACAGAATCCCACACCCTTGCATGCGGATGGGAATTCCCTAAATGGAGCCAACTTACTTTCGGTTCCCGCTTCCTTAACTTCGTAGACACCGAATGACTTTTTCATTTTGGGATTGACCCTGATCTTCGATTCATTCCACTCTCTCATCTCTAAGGCTCGCAATGCCGGTCTTGCGAGTAGGTTTTCGTCGGCGTTAATAACGGAAAATATATAAGACCCGATAAAATAGATGTTCTCAACGACAAATGTTACACGACATATTTAATTGCATCCACGACATATTTTACTGAAAACACGACAAATATGACTAACGGAACGACAAATCTTCGCCAGCAAATTTAATGCATAACGCAACAAATATAGAATGAAAGCGACACATATTTAAATGTTACATATGCTCGAAGAAGGAGTTAGAACTCTGGGAAGTGGTTCAATTTAACAATCGTATTTATTTTATTTCAGTAGAATAATTATTCAGTAGTATTATTATTATTCTAACCGTATTGCAAAATGCCAAATCTGGGAATGAATGTACTTAACATTCTCTATACTCGATAGCTTTATTATTATGCTTGCAGAATAGTGTTTCACATATGTATCATTATTATTACACATTATTAAAATGTTATATATTATTAAATATATATGAATATATAAAATAAAAAATATATTATCTGTATTACGCAGGGTCTTATTGTAAGTATGAGCAGCTGCTCTTTTAATCCATATAATCCAAAATTAGCTTTTGCAGGGCGGCCTCGTTTTCGTTTTTGCCCGAATGCAATTATTTTGGCTTCTTGGGGTATATCGACATGTTTTAATCTTATCTGCAAACCTAATGAATGCTTGCATTTATAATTTTTTAAGTAAGCAGGGCAAGAACTTTGGAATTTGTCAGTTTCTGCTTCAATCTCCCATATTCCAAAATAAATATTTTTAAATTCTGCAAATGTATCCGATGTATTCTCGGTATATTGCAACAAATGGTCAGGAGTGATTGTATCTGACGGTGCATTTGATGAACATATATATAAATTATTGTTGAATTTTAAAACTTTTTTGCTTCTTTTAGCCCACTGGTGGGATTCAGTCCAATGTTTTAAACAAAGCGTGGCTGTCAAATTAAATTTCTAGTAATTTACATATTGTTCATCACGATCTTTAGACCATTTTAATAACAAATTGTTTATATTATTCAGAAATTGTCCAATAGGCAACCATTCTCTTATTTCGTGTGTCACACCATGCAATCAAATCATTGCCAGATAATGTATAGGGTCCATATAAATTATTTAGTAAAGTTTGTAAAAAAGATATTAATTTGGATTTAGATGGCGCAGGCAAATTATCCTTTCTGAAAGAAGCTATAATTGCATTCGATTTTTGAACACCATTATTAAACAAATTTAACACAACTGATTTCGTTTCTTCATCTAATCCACGAAGATTACATTTTG
>JAOEHK010069784.1:0-18565 GCA_025447835.1 Labidoglobus nevermanni | reverse complement strand
AAATATCTTCGGGAGTAGGTACGTCGGAACATTGCTGTCAATAGATACATAATTTTCAAATTCTTCTATATCCATTTACAAATTTACTGTCGCACAATAAAATTCGACAAATGTGCAGTATGTTCATACGATTGCAGAATGCAGAATGACCGTTTGTTGACTCATCACTTACTTTCGTCTACTGAGAAGAGGCAGGAATTCAAAGAAAAATTTTATGAGACCCACGAACTAACTCGTTATTACCAGGGTTTGCTCGTAAAAAGCGAGTTTTAATCCCATATAAATAGCATTGGACCAACCAAATATGTCCGTTTTCCTCGGTATATTCGGGTTCTCGTTATATCAGGGCTCGCTATAACTGAGTTAGACTGTACTATTTTTATTCAGAAGATCAATAAATATGATTCAGTGGCAGAAATCTGAATGAAATCTAGATGATTCGATTCGGTCTACCGATCTAATTGTTATCTGGCAGGCAATCACGCAAGGAATTTCATGTATCACCAAGTAATAAGTACACGAACGTCTTCGATATGCAGCACCATCAGCAGAAAGAAGAAAGTGGAACGATCAAAATCTGTCGACCGACGAAAGTCGTGTCTGACTTCTGACTTATTTTGCATTGTAAATTAATAGCCATTCGACTTTTATAATTTACTATTCACGTATTTGATAAGCAATGTAGTAGCTTTAGAAATCAGGTAATCAATACTAAACCTGTGAGAGGTCTTGGACTTCCACTCTTCATTGCCCTTGTTAGCTAATATTATTATTCATTGATGAGTGACGTAATTAACTCTGTAACCACATAATTTTTGAATGTTCAGAGGCCAGAATGATTATGAACAGTTCCATATCCGCGATTTCTATGGCTAATTTCCCATAATTACTATCACCACAGCATTCTGCATTGGATTGCTCGATTTTGAAATCTATATCAACTTGTGAACTTGAGTAACAACATTTACAGTTCAATAACGCCATCGTCATCGTCATTATGTGCTGCTTTATAAGATGAATGCAAATGTTAAGAAATGCGGAAGTGGAGAATTTGAAATTCGCAATGATTTGCATTCAATTTAAACGTTTTGTAGATTGCAAGTGCATTTATAATGTTCTGGAATGTTGCGAATGCTTCTAAACTCCTTTCGAGCAAGGTAATCCAGTTTTTGAATGCGACAGTTATCGTCACTGTTTCACTTACTGTTGCTATTTAACAGAAGCGATTTCAATGCAGTGCCATTTGCAATCGATTCCCAAGTTCTAGGTGAAGGAGTCTGCGTTAGAAGTAGTCAGAATGGAACTCACCAATAGAAGAAACGGGGTAAATTCGCTGGGGATTGCCTTCAACCGCATTCTGGCGCTGCACTTATAACCGATGGCTCGTTTTCAATTTTCTTCGGCGTTGAAACGTCGCTGCAACTCGATCGAATGTCCTGCCACTTGGAATGAAAGTCTTATAGTCGATTGCTGATGGTAATCTGCGGTTTTATACGCCACACCCTGCCACATTCCCAATGATCAGCCAAGTCAAGACAATTGGCGATAAAATTGCGTGAACTGCAAACTTCGATTGGAATAATTAATATTCCCAGGAATCTCGATATCTATCAATTAACTTGATACTTTATTCCTCATTTGTAGCTGGAATTACTCGAGGAAGTAATTAAATACCACTGCCGAATGCTACATAACGAATTAGCTATAGCCCCCATCTGCATTTCTACGTAATTAATTGTAATTTAAGATTTGGTCCTTTAATGTACTTCTCAAGACTTCCTCAACATTTTCATTGGAATTGAAACATGTAGTTGAAGACGTTGACGAAAAAATTGAAAAAATGATTCCTTATGATTGAAATTTAATAATAAATATGATTTGTATGATGAGATATAATTAGAAACATGTATTTCGGCGATTATTAATTGAATTTTACGTTTAGAATCCTTGAAATTAGAATTTGAGTAAATACTTTAGACAACGAAAACAACGTTAATGCTGTATAAGTTGCCTATGTAATATCCTTAAGATGGTGGCCATTAATTTATGCAATAATTTATGAATTCTTTAGTTAATAAATAAATGAACCAGAACTAGACTAAGTAACCTAGCGTGTAAGCAACTTGACAGAGGCGTCCTTAAGTTTAAGGCAAAGCACAATTGTTTGATAAAATCACAGCAATTTATCAATGAAATGATGAAATCTAAACTCAAGCAAATGAGATTCATGCCCCTATACACTTTATTGAAAAATCGCGTAAAATTATGTCACCATAAATTGCAAGTGTAAGAATACATTAATTACCTATTCAGAAATGCACTCGTCATCAAGAGTGGCAGCCCATTGTCTTGCAAACCCCTTCCATAGCGTGTTTCTAATTCCTCTTAGTTCCTCCTCCACGTCTAGGTCCAATCGAGATCCACGGCGTCATTTTTATTACCTTGGCCATGGTTTCCCTTTGAGAAAATGGCGTATTCTTTGTCGCCCTTGATTGCTTGCTCCGCAAACAAAAATTTTCCATAGCATAATAGGGCAAATTTGCCAAACATGTCGAGAATTTGCATAATATGCGAGAATTGATAAAATGCAATGCATGCTAAATTACAACAATCATAAGACTAATAATAAGGTCTAATAATCTAAATTCGTGGAGACCCCATATATATGAGGTAATAGCATTGGGTTGTGCATATAATGGTTTGCGATATGCAAAAGCATATAATGCAAGCTTTAATCATCATATTTCTGAAGCACTTCTAGAGCTGATAATGTTGCTTATTGCTGGCAGTTAGGCCAGTAAATGTGCATTTAAATGAGGTGAACATCATTCAAATTGAACACGAATGCATTAGAGTGGAATGAAAATGCGAATCGGGGTATGCATTTTGTAATTACAACTAAAGCGCAATTCTAAAAAATGCGTTAATATTGCATAAAATTGTAATTTTCCCCTGTAATTTGACACGCCTTAGCAATTTACTTTTGGAGTATTTTAATCTGCTAATGGCGGCACAGCAGAGTATATAAGTACAAAATCAGAAACTCCCTACACTGCAAGGTGTAATGATTCAAGAAGAAATAGAATCACTTGCAATACAATGAAACACTTGTTGGTGTTGATGGCAGTTGGAATTGCTTTGCCCGCTATTGAATGCCATTGGGTAAGGATCAGAACTGACATTACCTAAAGTTATTTCCGCATAACAGACCTAACCGATTAACGAATTTTGTATTTTACTCCCATTGTACATGTTTGACAAATGGCTTTTCGAACAATTCTCATTCTAATTCTGTATCAAAACATTCCAGTCTAATAAGGATATATCCGACAAACTGGTAGTGATTCAACGGGAGTGCCTAAAGGAAAATCCTGTGGCTGACGATATCAAGGCCAAGCTGGCTAATCGAGAACTAATCGAGGACGAGACCTTCAAGAAGTACGTTGCTTGCCTTGGTAAAGGCGCTGGCTTCATGAACCCCGATGGGACATTGAACAGCGCCACAATTAAAGCGACTCAAGCGATTGTGGTCAACTCCAACAAATACGACAAAATAATTGACGATTGCACGGGGCACTCGGTGGTAAATGATCCTGTTAGCAGCGTCTGGAACTACGTGAGATGCATTCAGGCTGAAGGAACTGGTCAAAATTTCGACGATATGATCCAGTTTTACATGCATTTTTAATGTCACCATGCAGATTGAGAGGGGCAAATGAGTTAATAAATGTATTGCAGTTAGACTTGATTTTCTATTGGCGGCTATCAAATCCTTATCATAGCTGCTACCTGCCATATATCAATCATTTGTCAATTTTGCTCTTATGCTCATTTAAAACGCTTCGAGAACTGATGGAGGACAACACCTTTTAAAAGTATGTTGTTTGCCTGGGCATGAATAGCATGATCACCTGCCATTCGCCACTTCTTCCTCAGCCTGCATAGTCGGGTAGATCGAGTAGCTCAACAGTAGTGTTTTTTCGATTTTCTATTCACATTATGTATACCATTATGATTTGGTTTCGGCATCGCAGGATAGGGATGATTGGGTGTTAGTGTTGAGATGATAAACAGTTGCTTCTTCAATTGCGCGCCCAAAGCTGGAGACTTATGACTGAATGCTACTCCCAGAATAAGCGCGCCAAGATGAGCCTAAGAGGTTATATCAGAGCGCGTAACAAGTTGTTGTAACAATGTTCATTCATTTTCTCTTAATATTTGATATTTCCAATACGTTGTTCTAAGTTGTTTGAACATAGTCTAGTAAAATTGTCGTACTACCTACTTCCATCAGTTAGGCTTTGTGGAAATTTGCCAAATTACAAAACGCCGCATTTTCTCAAATATGCATTCAATTTCTTTTAGCTGGAGAGCCAATTTCAATACCCTTCATCTTCCGGACCGATGACAGTAATTCTTCGTACTTGTCCTACATCAGTGGTCGGCAAACTCGTCATCCAAAAGAGCCAAATTTAAGCAAACACAATACAGCCAGCCAACACAACCAAAGGCTCAAAGAGCCGTATGCGGCTCGAGAGCCGCCAATTCCGACGACTGTGCTACATTAAACCTAGGCTCTCTAAGGTGCCTTGTTTTTCCTCTTCACGAGTCAAATAAGTTTGAGAAACTGCGCTAGCACATGTTAGGCAGATAGGTCAAGGACATCGTAACACAGTGCTACATTCTTTATCGTTTCTTAGATACTGCGATTTTCCGAAGGAAAATCTTACAGCATAATTGTGATGTAGGATTTAAGCAATTTGAGCCAGTGGCTTGTGGTTGTCTGCCACCCGGTGCGGAGGCATTTTTTTCTAGCCATAATTGACAGTATTTACGCCGGACAATCACGGGGAATACCCATTATACCATATACCGCTCTCTAAATGTGCTGCCTAGTGCGAACCGCTCCCACCCCACCCCCACGGTACGCTACTGATTACTTCATCCTAGCACACAGTTTCAGGAACTGTATTATCGGTACCTTGCCTGTTGGAAAGTTCGAATCCAAGGAATGACGGCAAAGGATTATTTGATGAATATTAGCGCTATCAGAAAAATTTCTCGTCAAGTTAAACTAAATTCATTAGTACACATTATTATTCATATGCGGAGCAATTTAAATAGTTAACCAATACAATAATTGTGCAAAAATGCAAAAAATTGCCAAATTCCACAGAAGCACGGAATTGCACTTTAAAAGCAAGTAGCGAAATGCTAAGCAAGAGCTGGCAAAGTGGTTAAATCTGGTAACCGGTTGTCCATGGTTTTCTTCTCAGAAAATGGCGTCGCATCTGAAACCCTAGTATTTCGATGAATAACATTATATTTTTGATGCACCTCCTTAGGGCTGATAACATTGCTAATTCATATCACGTTTAAGGGGCAAATCATGATGGAATGTCGAAGTACTGACAGTAAGGCCAGTAAGTGTGGTATTTAATTGTCATGGCCATCATTCAAATTGCAGACGAATGCATTAGAGTGGAATGAAAATGCGGATGAGAATGGATTTTCATACACTTGAAAATAATTACCGCAATCGCGCAATTATGAGTTATAATTTCGGATATAATTTATTTTTCTCTGTAATTGTGCACGCCTTAAAGCGCTTTATTTTTTGAGTATTTTAATCTGCAGTCGTATTATAAAATGCTCGCAATGTAATTGGGGGCATAACAGAGTATATAAGACTGCAGAAACAGAAACGTCTTACACTGCAAGCTGCAATATTTCAGGAAGAAGTAGAATCACTTGCAACAAAATGAAATATTTGTGCGTGTTGATGTCAGTTGCTATTGCCTTGCCTGCTATTGAATGCAGTTGGGTAAGAAATCAGAATTTACATTACTTCAGTTATTTCCCTATAGCAGACCTAACCGAGTATCGAATTTTGGATTTCATTCCCATTGAACATGTTTGCCAAATGGCTTTACAAACAATCATTTCTAACCAAATTCTCATTCCGTAACAAAACATTCCAGTCTAATAAGGAGATAGCCAGCAAACTGGCAGTGGTTCAACAGGCGTGCTTAAAGGAGAATCCTGTCGCTGACGATATCAAGGCCAAACTGGCTAATCGAGAACTGATTGAGGACGACACCTTTAAGAAGTATGTCGCTTGCCTGGCCAAAGGCGCTGGCTTCCTCAACGCCGATGGGACTCTGAACAGCAGCGCAATTAAAACGACCCAAGCGGGTGTTGTCAACTCCAACAAATACGACAAATTAATTGACGATTGCACAGGGCGCTCGGTGGTAAATGATGCCGTTACCAGCGTCTGGAACTACGTCAGATGCATTCAGGCTGAAGGAACTGGCGAAACTTTTGACGATATGATCCAGTTTTACATGCATTTTTAATCTCACAGTGCAGATTGAGGGTGACGAATGAGTTAATAAATGTACTGCAGATAAACATACACTTGATTTTCAATTGGGAAAACTTCTGATATACCTTGATGCGAATATATCAGCTAATAGTTGTACACTAAACTGCTCGATAGCCTAGGGGTGTTTAATTGACAAATTATGCTAATTGAAAAAATACTTCGTTGTACTTGAAGAAGAGATCGGGACCCTGACCATTTTGGACGCAAGTGACCAGACCCCAAGCGTTAGCAAGGGGATTGCTGCTGGAGAAGTGACTGCAGCTGGCAATAAGATTGTTTTGTAGGTGACCTCCGTCAAGATAATCAACAGTACGCTGAATAGTGGTTGCATTGATCCTGCCATCAGGTGTCATGAATCCTATATGCACAAACATGCAGAATATGTAGGTCATCAGGTCGTGATCGTTCACAAGTACGCGATGGGCGTACTGGTCGAGGACCTCCTTAGACAGCGTTACATTCTTCCTACATTGCTCCCTGGCTTCTGCAGCAACTTGGAAAATGTCATTCTTATTCTAAAATAAAATATGGTCTTAAATGTTACAATAACAGAAATATCATAATTCAATTTATAATAGAAAATGGTACTAACACCATAATTCTGAGGTAGGATTGAAACGAATAGGATAAACACGAAAATGCACCTCATTCTGAGGAGTTTTGCTAATAGATTATATTCACTATAGTCAATGGGTTACCCAGGAAGGCAAATCGAGCAGTAATAAGTGTTAAGAAGGAGAAATTGATACCACGTTGAAGAAATTCGACTTCCAATAATGAGCATGAAATTTTTAACATTGCGGCAACTCGAACTTGCGTTTAAAATATCTCGTGGAAATTATTCCATAAATTTCCATTTTCATAATTATTCCTACAAAGGTGACAATAGCATTTTTGAGTAGTTGTGGAAAATTTCCAAGCACATATGACAGAAACATTCCCATTTATAACTAAAGGGGTGCAGTATTGCAGCTAAATTGGAGTCATGAGGTTTTAAAAAAAGAAAAACTCGTTATATATTTAAAATATTTTCAATGGCGCACAAGTGCAATTAACCTCTAATTGCTCCTCTAATTCAGCGGATAGCAAGCTTCTTATTCTACACGTGCCATGTTTTTACAGTTTAGTATCGCCTCATTGGAGAAATGTTTTGCCAGACCAAAGGTTGACATTCGATCTCTAATTGCAAATTACTAATCACTAATCTGCTTATATAATCAGCGGCTTAATGATGCTTTTCATGAATTATGATCACTGATTAATCATAGCAATTGATAAAAGATTTCGTTGAACTTGAAGAATAAATCGGTGCCCAGACCTTTTTGAATGCAAGTAGCCAGATTCCAAGTGTTAGCAAGCGCATTACTGCTGGAGAAACGGTTGCATTTAGTAATAAGATTGTTTAATTGGTGACTTCCAGTAAGGTAATAAGCAGTACGCTGAATAGTGGAAGGGTTGATGCTACCATCGGGATTCATGAACCCGAAGTGACGGTACATGCAGAATATGTAGGTCATCAGGTCGCGATCATTCACAAGTACCCGGTGAGCGTACTTGTTGAGGACCTCTTTAGACAGCGCTACATTCTTCAAACATGGTTTCCTGGCTGCTTTTGCCGTATTGTAGATGTCACGTAAACTCTAAAATAAAATATCTGGTATATTAGCTACAATATCAGAATATTATTTCTACTAGGAAATAGTTAGTACTTCACTATAATTGAAAGGTAGAATTGAAACCAATAGGGCAAACAGGAAAATGAACTTCATTCTGCCGTGATGCTAATACGATAATAAATATATTAGAATTGCCTTAAATACCTTTCCTGCGGAAAGCTTAAGTTTATATAATGAGCAAGAAAGAATTTTGAACTGTTATTAAAGCTTTATTCTAAAATACCTCGAGCTCATAGTTTCATAATTACCCATGATCGCTTGTATAAATCATGCAAATATTCGAAGAATATAAAGAATTAAGCATTTGCATTCATCAGTGAAATGTCGAATAGTACTGAATTTACATTAGAATTGCTTACTTTCAAATAAATGAATCAATGTTATATTTTCAAAGTCGAACTTGTATAGTGTTTACTCCCTAACTAATCAAAGTTGGATCTGATTTTCACTTTACGTACTTTCCATGGTATTTATCTCAACATCAATCTTTGTTTCTCTGATAAAATCATTCTCAATTTGCGAATGAAGTACTAAACTTAATGGTAATCCATAAAGCTACTAAATCTTCACAGAATAAGGATTTAATAAATTAAAATCTTTCATGTACAATGTCAATATTCGGCTTATCTTATTATCGGATATGGAACACCATAAAATGTATACTGAACTATTATATGATTTGCATTAAATCAAAACTATAAATTGTACACTAGTACCCAGATATGATCCCGCCGAAAGCAATGTAAGCGGTTGAGATATTAGTTTTACTTAGATTTATGTTGTATCTTGGTTTTTGTTGTTGACGAACTGTAACACCATCTATCGTACCATCATCAAGCCTTTTATTAAGGCAAACAGGATCTTTGGACGGATTTAAATGATATTTTTGGTTTAAGATAAGACAATTGAAGGTAGAGTTCATTGAACCTGAAAAACCGATCTGTGCCTAAGCCTTTTTGAATGCAAGTTGAGAAATTCCAAGTGTTAGCAAGGGCATTCCTACTAGAGAAGCGGCTGCACTTAACAATAACTTTGCTAAACTGTCGTCTTCCGCAAAGGTAAGTAGTAGTACGTTGAATAGTGGATGGGTTGATGCTGCCATCGGGACTCATGAATCCTATGTGAGAATACATGCAGAACATGTAAGCCAACAGATTGTGATCCTTCACAAGTACCCGGTGGCCGTACTTGTTGAGGACCTCCTTAGACAGCTTTACATTCTTCATACATGGCTCCTTGGCTGCTGCAGCAATGTGGAAAATGTCTTTCTCATGCTAAAATAAAATATCGTCTTAAATGTTACATTAACAGCAATATCATAATACAATTTATAATGGAAAATGGTACTAACACCGTAATTCTGAGGTAGGATTGAAACGACTAGGACAAACACAAAACTGCACCTCATTCTGTAGTGTTTTGCTAATAAAATATATTCACTATCGGCAATGGATTACCCAGGAAGGTGATTCGAGCAGTAATAAGGATTCAGTAGGAGAATTGCATTTAATACCAAGTTGAAGAGCTTCGACTTGCAATAATGAGCAGGAAATATTTGCCAATGTCGAAACGTTACTTTATTAAAAAAAATATCTTTGGAAATTGTTCCATAAATTGCTATTTTCATGATTATTCCCAGAAAGGTGCTAATTAACATTCTTGAGTAGTTGTGGAAATCTTCCAAACACATAACCGAAACATGCCAAGTCATAACTGAAAGGGCACAGTACTGCGGCCAAATGGCAGACATGTTGTTTAAAAATAATGAAAAACACTCGTTATATTTTCAAAATATTTTCAATGGCACACATGTGCAACTAACGTCTAATTACTCCCCTAATTTAGCGGATGCCAAGCTTTTTATTCTCGCTACACGTGCCATGTTATTTTTACAGTTTTGTATCGCACCATTGGAGAAATGTTTTGCCAGAACACTTGGTTACTAATCATTAATCTGCTCATATGATCAGTGGCTTAGTGATGCTTTTCATGAATCATGATCACTGATTAATCATAGTAATTGATAGCAATTGATTAAAGATTTCGTTGAACTTGAAGAATACCTCAGTAGCCACACCATATTTAATGCAACTAGCCAGATTTCAAGTGTTCGCAAGACCATTGTTGCTAGAGAAACGGCTGATGACTTCCGGAAAGGTAATAAACACTACGCTGAATAATGGAAGGGTTGATGCTACCATCGGGTGTCATGAATCCGAAATGACGGTACATGCAGAATATGTAGGTCATCAGGTCGCGATCATTCATAAGTACCCGGTGAGCGTACTTGTTGAGGACCTCCTTAGACAGTGCTACATTCTTCAAACATGGTTTCCTGGCTGCTTTTGCCGTATTGTAGATGTCACGTAAACTCTGAAACAAAATATCCGGTACATTTGCTACAATATCAGAATATAGTACTTCACTATAATTGAAAGGTAGAATTGAAACCAACACGAAAATGAACTTCATTCTGCCGTCTGCTAATACGATAATAAATGTATTAGAACTGCCGTAAATACCTTTCCTGTTGAAAGCTTACGTTTTAAATATTGAGCAAGGAAGAATTTAGAATCGTGCAATTGTAGCTTTATTTTAAAATACCTCGAGCCCATAGTTTCATAATTATCCATGAATGCTTGTATTAATCAATATTTGCAAATATTTGAAGAATATAAATAATGAAGTATTTGGATTCATCAGCGAAATGACGAATAGTACTGAATTTAGATTCGAATTGCGTACTTTCAATGAAATGAATCAGTATTTGCAATATTGAACTTACTATAGCTTCCATGGTATTTACATCAACATTATTCTTTGTTTCTTCGATGAAACCATTTTCAATTTGTAAATTAATTAATAAATTTAATGGTAACCAATTGAGCTGCTAAATCTGCACAAAATAAGGATTTAATAAATTAAAATCATTCCTGTACCATGTCAATACTCGGCTTATCATATTATCGGATATGGAACATCTAAACTATTATATGATTTGCAATAAGTCAAAACTATAAATTGCACAGTAGTACCCAGACATGATTTTACTTATGCTTGGGTTTTATATTGTAGCTAGGTTTTTGTTGGTCAGTAGACGCTGACAAACTGTAGCACCATCTATCGGACCATGATTAAGCCATTTATTAGGGTAAATAGGATCTTTGGACGGATTAAAATGGTGTTTATTGTTTATGATAAGGTAATTGAAAGAAGAGTTCGTTAAACTTGAAAAACAGATCGGTACCTAAGCCATTTTGAGTACAAGTAGCGAAATCCCAAGTGTTAGCAAGGACATTCCTACTAGAGAAACGACTACACTTAACAATAAGTTTGCTAAACTCTTGATTTCCGTAAAGGTAAGCAGTAGTACGCTGAATAGTGGATGTGTTTATGCTGCCATCGGGACTCATGAATCCTATGTGAACAAACATGCAGAAAATGTAGGTTATCAGGTCATGATCGTTCACAAGTACGCGATGGGCGTACTGGTCGAGGACCTCCTGAGACAGCGTTACATTCTTTCTACATGTTTCCCTGGCTGCTGTAGCGATTTGGAAAATGTCATTCTCATTCTAAAATAAAATATCGTCTTGAATGTTGTAATAACTGCAATATCATAATACAATTTATAATAAAAAATAGTACTAACACCATAATTCTGAGGTAGGATTGAAACGATTAGGACAAACACGAAAATGCACCTCATTCTGAAGAGTTTTACTAATAGGATATATTCACTATAGGCAATGGATTACTCAGGAAGGTAATTCGAACAGTAATAAGGATTAAGAACGTGAATTGAAATTAATACTAAGTTGGAGTGCTTCGTCATCCAATAATGAGCATGAAATTTTTGACAATGTCGCAACTTGTTTAAAAATATTTTGTGGAAATTGTTCCAAAAATTTCCATTTTAATGATTATTCCTACAAATGTGATATTTAACATTCTTGACTAGTTGTGGAAATCTTCCAAACACACATAACCGAAGCATTCCAAGTCATAATTGTAAGGGCGCAGTACTGCAACTAAATTGGCGTTATATGGTTTAAAACGAATGAGAAACATGTTATAATTTTGATAAAGTCCTACTGGCCTCTAATTGCTCCTCTAATTTAGCGGACGCCAAGCTTTTTATTCTCGCTACATGTGATATGTCTCATTTGTGAAATGTTTTGCCAGAACCCTTTCTTAATGCTTGGGGTACGGGGACCCGAGGTTGAGATTCGCCCTCCAATTGCAAATTATACAATGCACTGCCCGCGAATGGCGTTGTACTGGGTTCAACTCCCAGCAATCCAAGTCAATTTTTCGTTGTATGTATGCTTTAGGGATGACTTCATCATTTAGTCTTTAATTGTTCAGTCGATTAATTAATTAATGGGAATTTTACCCCCAAGCACTGCGGCCTAAAAAGACCTATTGTACTAAAACCCAAAGGAGCTTGCTGAGATTGAGCAATCACCTCCCTTGGAGGCACCGTGGAGAGAGGCTACCGAATGTGAGAAAGCACCTCATAAACTACACACCTCACAAGTGGTGTGTAGTTTCCTGCTCCAGGACACATGCGCTGCAGGTGGCCGAGTCCGGCATCCCCAATTTATACAGGTGACAATTAAAGGGATAGTATCCTGTTAGTGGGCCATTAAGAGAATCATGAGGTGTTTAGCTCTTTGAGCTGTTGGTTTTAGGAGCAGTTTGGCCTTGCCTGCAACCGGCGGTTTCCCGTCTAGTTGCTAGTTAAAATGTCTATGTTTAATTTGCCGTTTATGGCGTAAATGTACCTACAAGTATCTCAAATATCAGGTTTATTAAAACAAAAAATATTTGCATTTACCATTGCTTTAAAGTATTTGCCTAACCTTGCATAAATTAAAGTTTTGCGCCCTATATACATGGGTTTTAAGGTCTAAAATAATGCCTCTTCGATAAACTACTTAAAATAGGGCCTTTTTGGATGTTTTTTACGTCCTAAAACTCCGCTCCACTAATCACCAATCTGTTCATATGATCAACCAAGTAATAGCAAGAACATTGCTGCTGAAGAAACGGCTGCATTTAGTAATAAGATTGCTTAGTTGGTGAGTTCCAGAAAGGTAATTAACAGTACGCTGAATAGCGTGGGGGGTTGATGCTGCCATCACAATCTGAAAATAAAAAATGTCTTTACTGTTAAAAATATGAGGTAAGAATGGAGCAATTAGAGTTAATGAACAATGAGCTTCATGTTGGTGTTCATACAGGACCTGTAATAATTTCGCTTTTGAGCGGTAGACTTCTGAAACCTTGCCTTTAAAGACTCCATTCCAAGGAACGAACTACAAAGGATTGAAAATAGAGTGTTACTTTTTATTACTATTCGTGTACAGAGCATTTTACATGGTTAGCTACGTAACAATGCTATAATTACAAAGTTTGACAGGAATATTTATTAGTTACTGTCATGTTTATTGCGCCAAAATTGATACTGAAATATTATTGTTTATATCCAAAATATTGTGTCTAAATCCTCCACTAACGGGATATAATAACGCTTGTATATGGTTGCTAGATTTCTATTAATAAGTAGATGCGAAATTATTGCAAGCATCAGCTATAAAGTCATTTTGGATTAGTAGGCAACTGATAGAAGAGGTCGTTGAATGAGAAAAATAGATCGGTACCTAGAGACTTTTGAATGCAAATGGTAAAACGCCAAGTACTAACAAGAACATTACTGCTGGAGGTTTTGCTGCACCTAGCAATGGGCTGGTTTAACCTCCGACTTCCGTCAACGTCAGCAGCAGTACGCTGTACAATGAATGTGTTAATCTTGCCGTTGGGTCTCATGAATCCGATATGACGGTACATGCAGTATATGTAGGACATCAACTCGTGATCGTTCACAATTATCCGATGGGCGTACTTGTTGAGGACGTCTGGAGACAGCTTTACACTCTTCAGACAGGGATCCCTGGCTGCTGCCGCAGTATTGTAGATGTCATTGAAACTCTAATTTGAAATATGTGGTGCATTAACTATCGGAATATTATGCCTATTAGAAAATTGTGCGTACACCATAATTGTAAGGCAATATTGAAACCAGAAGGGTAAACACGTATATGAACTTCATTCTGCCGTGTTGCTTATACGACAATACATTCACTATAGACGTTGGCTATTAATTAACAGAGTTTAAATACTTTTCCTGAAAATGTAAATATCATATAATGAGCGCCAAACAATTTTGCAATCTTGAAATTGTAGATAGCAGTAGGTATTTGATGATATCCAACATTCGAAAGTAACGATGGGAGAGTGCGAAGACTGCATTTATCAGAAGGTATTTCCATCCCTTGTTAAAATGTCTGAATTAACAAATGCGTATTTCAAAAACCTACTATTTTTGTTACTTTTAGTAGCAATTAACTTTAATTGCTCAAAGTTGAGTTTGTTTTTTAGTTTACGTAGCTTCGATGGGCCTCGAATTAACATTCATATTTCTGTTGTGGTAAAACTACCTTCACGCAATTCAGTAAACAGAATATTCGCTCACGTTTACATATTATAATCGAATAAGAAACAATCAATCAATACAATATCAAGCCTGATATGGAACAAGATGGAGGGTTAGGTAATAGATAGGTTAGCATTGTGGATTGTTTATTAATGCTTCCACTACTCAGTGCTCTGGCGAATCAATCGTGTGAAGATATTTGCATTTGTTATTATACATTTACTTGGAAGAAAGTTTTAAACATAGGAAAGAACATATCATCATTATTGAACCCCTTCCGAAAGCACGCTGCGAAAGCCCAAATATTGGCGGTACCATCCGGGTTTAGATTCTTGGTGCAGTCTTCCAAGATGCTGTCGAAGGCATTAGATCCCCCCAGAACAGACGACACGGCGCTTTTAATTAGATCGCTATTGAAAGCGTTGTCCTTGGTTAGGAAGCCAAGACGGTGGAAGAAGCACGAGAGATACGAGATAAAGCTGGGATCCTCTTTCATTACTTTATTGTTCATATTATCGATGACATCTTGAGAAATTGGCGCTGTCTTAATACATTCGGCATGGGCTGGAGCGACTTGACTATTCAAGTCATTCGTGTCCTGAAAACACTGAATTCCAGTAGCGTTCTTTAAACGAAAGGTGATCAAAAATGCAAAGTAACGATATATAATGTTTATTGCAATGACTTCTTACACCACGAATGAGAAGACAGGTTGTTGCTAACAATGTAAACAGGATGAGCGGGTTCATGATGGAACGAAATTTCGATAGCTTTTATTACAAGTAAATCATTACTAAAGGCTTATATACCTTGCAAAAATTGAATGGAATGCTAATTGAATTGTTTTTACGCCAATGATTATGCATTTTAATTCGTAATACTCAAATAATCTTAGAGACTGTGATCATTAAATTTAAATGCACCAAATATTCAAAGACAATGCATCCGGCTAATCTCTAAGTATTACCCAACCTTAACGTATTACATATTATTATCGCGCTTATTGTAAGGATTAGTCGACGATTTTAGACAGTTTTGCTTAGTCAAATATGTTCCATTTAAAAAGTCTGTAATTAAAGCGACAATTGAGCGCAATAAGTTATTTTGGATGGAAAACTTAAGGTGGAAATGTTCATATTCTCATACACATATCGGAAAACTACGAGGGCGGTATTTTTTTAAAAATGCTGACATTTGCCGTTGCAGTTCCTTTATCTACTCGAACATGTCATCAGTAATAATACCACATGGTGGCGAATGATGGCCTGGATGAGCAGGTATCAAATCAAAGCACAAGCCTCAACTTTTAAACCCATTATCAAGAAATTAAATTGAATATCAATATTCGCCAAAACTTACTATCTTATATGGAACACGATAAAATTGATATTGCACTAATATAGGTTAGGTGACTATTTTAGGTTTTTTACGAGGTAAAAGGCAAATCGCCGCTCGGACAGGTAGCTGAAAACAATGCTGTCCTCGACCGGCCCACTAAACCCCGCTCTTATGCTATGGCCGTTCTCTGATTATTCTATCCTAGCTTCCAAGCCTCATGGGACGGAAACAGAGAAGATGAGTCGAGCAGGGCTCCTTGGAGAAGTCAAACCTGATTATCTAATCTATTAAAACTTTTAAGGAAGGCAAAGAATAAGTCGTCATTATTGAACTTCTTCTTAAAGCACACGAACAATTTCCACAACTTGGATGCCACATTCACGTTAAAACCCTTCGTGCAGTTATCCAAGACCTTGTCGAAGGCATGAGTTTCCATAACAGATGAGGCGATTTTTTTCAGCAAATCGATATTGAAATAATTGTCCTTGTTGATAAACCCAATACGGCGGAGGAAGCATAAGAGATATTTGATCAAGCTGGGATCCGCTTTCAGTACATTATTGTCCACATTATCGATGGCATCTTGAGAAAGTGGCGCTCTCTTAATGCATACTGCATGGGCTGGATCAATTAGACTACTTACGTCATTTATGTCCTATAAAAAATCAATTCAAGCATTATTCCTAAGAGAAACGGGATAACAAAATTGTGGTAATTCTTACAGCATAAACGAGAAGCCAGCTTGTTGCCAACAATGTAAATAAGGCAAGCGAGTTCATGATTGAACGAAATTTCGGTAGGTTTTATAACTAGTTAATCATTAGGAAATACTTATATACTTTACAAAAATGCGAATTAGTTACGAAAAAGTGAACGAATAGCGTAATTTCGAGTGGAGAATTCTATGTAGAAATGTTCAAGTTCTCATTAAAATATCGGAATAGCTCAAGGGCTATCTTTTTGAAAATTATTATTTGTCGCTGCAATTCGGATATCTACTCATACCTTTCACCAACAGTAATACCACATGATGGCGAATCATGGGCTAGATGACTGGATTTGAAATCAAGCTTAAACTTTAGCTTTGAAACCTAATTAACGAGGATATAAACTGAATATTCGCTTACAAAGTAATTAATCATAGGATAAGAATCAGCCTCAGCATAATATTCGGCAAGCTTTCAATCTGACATGAGATACTATAAAATTGGCTTTAAACTATTATAGGTTATATGACATTGAGCTATTATAAGTTATTAAGATGATAGGGAAGTCGTCCTCTTAAAATATTTGGAGGGAATCACTTGGTTTTCATTATTTTTCTCGAAAAACATCTCAACAAATAAATCTATTATAGGTTACGCAATATCTATATTATAGGTTACAGGCAGGTTAGGATTATGAAATTTTAATGGGTTTTAATGCCGCTGATAATTTATTCCAAAAATACGTTGCTGTGGGGAAACAATCGTGTGAGAATATTTGCCTTAGTGATTATACATTCAATTTGAAAAAACTATTAAAGAGGGCGAAGAATAAATCGTCATTATTGAACCGCTTCTTAAAGCACATTAGGAATTGCCACAAATTGGATGCCTCATTCATGTTAAAATTCTTCGTGCAGTTATCTACGACCTTGTCGAAGCCATGAGTTCCTATAACAGATGAGGCGACTCTTTTTATCAAATCGTTATTGAAATCATTGTCCTTGTTGATAAACCCAATACGGTGGAAGAAGCATAAGAGATATTTGATCAAGCTGGGATCCTCTTTCAGTACATTATTGTTCGCATTATCGATGGCATTTTGAGAAAGTGGCGCCTTCTTAATGCATACTGCTTGGGCAGGATCGATTTGGCTACTGAAGTCATCTATGTCCTAAAAACAATCAATTTAGGTAGCATCCTAAAAGAAAGGTGATAAAAAAATGGCGGTAATTCTTACACCATAAACGAGAAGACAGCTTGTTGCAAACAATGTAGACAAGACAAGCGAGTTCATGATTGAACAAAATTTCGATAGGTTTTATAACAAGTTAATCATTGCGAAATACTTATATACTTTGCAAAAAATGCAGACAATTATGAAAAATCGAGCGAAAAGTGCAATTTCGAATGAAGAATTCTAGGTAGATATGTTTATGTTCTCGTTAAAATATCGGAATAGCACATGGGCTATATTTTCGAAAATTATTATTATTATTTGTCGCTGCAGTTCTGATATCTACTCATACCTCCCACCAGCAGTAATACCACATGATCGCGAATCATATGCTTGATGACTGGTTTTGAAATCAAGCTTAAACTTTAGCTTTGAAACCTAATTATCAAGGATATAAACTAAATATTCGCTTACAAAGTCATTAAATAATCATAGGATAAGAATCAGCTTCAGCAGAATATTCAGCAAAGCTTACAATCTGACAGGAGTTACGATAAAATTGATTTTAAACTATTGAGCTATTATAGGTTATTAAGATGATAGGAAACTCATTATCTTAAAATATTTGGAGGGAATCACTTGGTTTCATCATTTTTCTCAAAAACGTCTGAAGAAATAAATCTATTATAGGTTACGTAATACCTATTGTAGCAGCGTGTACAGGCAACAAGTCGAACAACCAGAAAAGTGGCAAGTGCGAAAGGCGAAATGTGAAGGCATCCC
>JAOEHK010069763.1:0-18615 GCA_025447835.1 Labidoglobus nevermanni | reverse complement strand
GTGCTACTTTAAGTGAAGTTTTTCCGGTGTAAGTGAGTATCCTGTATGTGTGGTTATCGTTCGTGGGTGTTGGGTAGGCCAGCGATTACATTCCGGAGAGGTTGCAAAAAATAATTGCGAATCATATTCATAGATGTCGCTAGAAAATGGCGAATAATTGTTGCAAAAACTTTAGTTGTAATCGCCATAAAAAGTGTGTCATGCTCTTTTTAATTGATTGCAGGTTTGCGGTCACGCGATGATTTGACGAAGCAGTGGTATTGCGAGAATTGGCGAATAGGCGTTGAGGATGCGGCGGCGTGCAAACATCGCGAATTGGCTGTTCGCACACATGACCGCCAACATCAGTTGCACGGTGCACGTTGCCGCATTTGCCGCAATTGCGGCATCGACAATCACATGCCGACCTCTTCGGTGGCAGCAATGAGCGACATCAGCCGCAAGCTCGCCGACACGGCCAACCCCAACCGCATCCTGCTGGAGGAGACGTTCTACGTGCTGTCGAAGAAGCGCACCACGTTCCGCGTGCGCCTCACGCGGCTCGGCCTCGTGCTGGCCAAGGAGAGCGAGATGCAGACGAAGGAGTCGATCATTCCCATCGGCGACATCATCGGCTGTCGTAGCCTGCGGGCGCGCAAGGAGGCCGCGGCGTGCGCGTGCCAGGCGCTGCCGCGCGCCGCCCTCCGCGTCGTCGACGAGGGCTCCGGCGAGCAGGACGACGCCGACAGCAGCGCCTACCTCTACATCTACGCCTACGTCCTGCGGTACAGCAAGGACGTGCCGGTGCGCCGCGAGCGCACCATCCTCACGCTGCGATTCCGCTCCTTCGACCAGTACGAGGACAACCGGAAGGAGGCGCACAAGTGGCGCGTGCTCATCAAGCTGCTGAGTCGCGGCGACTCGCCCGCGCTCAACCAGCTGCCCAGGGAACGCAAGCTGCTGGTGCTCTGCAACCCTAAGAGCGGGCCGGGCAAAGGACGCGCCATCTTCCAGCAGAAGGTCGCGCCGCTGCTGCAGGAGGCCGAGATCGCCTACGACCTGCACGTCACCAAGCACGCCAACTTCGCACGCGACTTGGTGCGGCAATCCAATATCTTCCATTGGAGTGCGATCGTTGTGGTAAGTTGGGCTGCTGCGGGGTACCTACACGTGAATATCAATCGAGTATAGAGAATGTTAAGTACATTCATTCCCAGATTTGGCATTTTGCAATGCGGTTAGAATATTAGGGGTAATTGACTCGGCACCCGGTGCCGAGTCAATTTTTCGATGTATATTACACTAATACGTGAATATCATGTTGTCCTTTGCATGGAATTATTACGGTCCATGCTTCCAAACAGAGCCGGCGCAATGCGGGTTTAATGAGTGCAGTCGCAAAAGGTTGCGCCCATTGTGCAAATAATTTCCAAGAAAATCTTATAAAAGTAATAATAATTGTAAATTGTATTTCGAGCAGGGGTCGGCAACCTTTTTGGTATTGCATTGGTACAAATTTTCAATTTACCTGAATTTTTCGACCTTGTCCGTTACGGTCTATCTAGAACAGGGACGGCCAACCCAAATGAACTCGCGGGCCACTTTGGAAATACATCCTGTCCCCGCGGGCCGCACATAAGATGAACCAATCTAACTGCGGGCCGCACATACGCGAACGGACTTCGGGTATTCCCCATTACCTTGGCCCAAAAACGACCAACCTAGTATTGCGAATCATTTTATACAAAGTGACCACGTTTTCCTCGAGATGAAGCGGGACAAGTACGGGAAATTTTCTGATATCCCATGGATGCCCGCGGGCCGCATGCGGCCCGCGGGCCTTGGGTTGGCCGTGCCTTATCTAGAGAGCTAGAATCTTCTTCAATTACTCATTACTCATTATTCGGCATTCGTGTTGCTTGTTGCCTAGATTTCGGGTATTCCCCGTGATTATTCGTTGTGCGAGCCAGAAAAATATTCAAGCTAGTTGCGTTTTAAATTACTTACATCCCTGCAATACCGTTTTTTCTGTAATACTATTTCTAATTCAGAGACGGCCAAATGAACTCGCCACTGTACCTGGAATTCCCCGAGCTTGTCTGTTGCGGCATTTGCAGATATTTTCTTCGTTATGCGGGCCTCAGGTTGGCCGTGCTTATTCTTGTATATGGAGAAATTTATGGTTTCGCTTGCAATTGCTGTAAACTTGTTTTTAGAGATCTCCTTATTGGGTTGGGTTTCGGTCGCATTCAATTCGCGTCATCAGCGATAATGATTATCCACAAAAGAAACAATATTTGCCAACGCAAGGACGGCGTTCTGTTTTGGCATTTGATTACTATGTTCAAACAATGGCACAACTCCATTAAAACACACCATTTGCAGCGCATTCCAGTCGCAAAACGTGCAATCTAAGCGTTAATTGCTTAGCTGGCAATAACAAATATTTACGATTGTGTTTTGGCGATTGTGTTGTGAGGTCATTCGTAGTTTAGGCCTTTTTATAAGTTTGAAAACCTTGAAAACAAAAAACAGTTTACGGGTACCCTTGACATCAGGGATGCATAGAGTAGGTAGAGAGGGGATAGAGTAATCAATCAATTTGGGACCTGCCCACAGGGTCGGGTGTAAATGTCATAGAGTTGGACTGAGAATGGTGAGAGGTCTCGTAAACATTGATGTGTTCTTGTGCCTGCTTCAGGTCGGCGGAGATGGTATAATGTTTGAAGTGGTAAACGGCCTGTTTGAGCGCTGCGACTGGGAGGAGGCCGTGCGAGGCATCCCCATCGGCGTGATCCCGGGTGGCTCGGGTAATGGGCTGGCACGCAGCATCGCGCACACCGCCGGCGAGCCGTACGACGCCGAGACGCGGCTGGCCGGCGCGCTGTCGCTGGTGCGCGACACGCGCGCGCCCTTGGACCTGGTGCGCGTCGAGACGACGTCGCAGACGCTCTTCTCGTTCCTCTCCGTCGGCTGGGGCTTCCTCTCCGACGTGGACATCGAGAGCGAGCGGCTGCGCGTGCTCGGCGGGCAGCGCTTCGCCGTCTGGTGCCTGGCGCGCCTCATCAGTTTGCGCAGCTACGGAGGGCGCGTGTGGTACGCGCCAGCCAGCGACACGCCGCTGCGCAACGCGCACGATGCCCACCCGCGCGACAACGTGGAGCTGCCGGCCGAGCTGGTGCTGGAGTCGCCGCGGCCGCGCCACGACTCGTGGTACAGCGCGGCGTCGAAGCGCAGCGAGTACTTTTCCGCCTCGGCTAGCAGCAGCTACCAGTCGACGGCAGACAGCGGCGTCGAGGAGGCCGCCGCTGGCGCCCCCGGCGTGCGCATGTACGGGCCGCCCTCGCAGCTGCCCTGCCTGACGGCGCCGCCGCCGCGCTCGTGGCGCTGCATCGAGGGCCGCTTCACCATGGTGCACGCGGCCTACCCCAGCCACCTGGGCGAGGACTGCCTGCTGGCGCCCGACGCCAAGCTGAACGACGGCATCATCTGGCTGGTAGTGGTGCGCGCGGGCGCATCGCGTGCCCAGCTGCTGCACTTCCTGCTGGGCCTCAGCTCCGGCACGCACATGCAGGCGGCGCACGCGGGCGACCGGATTCAAATGATCGCCGCACGCGCCTTCCGCATCGAGCCCGATATGGCCGAGCCCGGCTGCATGACCGTCGACGGCGAGCACGTCGACTACGGGCCCATCCAAGGCGAGCTCTTCCCCGGCTTGATCTCCGTCCTGGTTCCTTGATCCGCGGAGCGCTCGGCCGCCAGCCGACGCCGCTTCGCTCACCTAGTGCTGTCCTCGCTGGAGCCCCTTCTCGTCAGCTTCAACGAGATCCTTCATGGACATTCCAACGCAAGCCTCGCCGATTGGTAATAGGTAATCACTTGCTACAAAACCCACTCTGTTACAGAGCAATAAGAGAAGTAGTTTTAATCTGAGACATGTTGAACACATTCAGTGCTCAATGAATCAAATGGATTATTTTGCAACTCTTCAACTTTTACATGGGCTGTGATCGAAATTGATAGGTAACTATTGTAGTTGCATAGCGATGGCAGAAAGGCAATACTTATTGCGACTTTATTCACAATGGTGATGAAAGTACCGGCCGCCATCCAAGGCATTTCCAAGCAATTACAATTGTGATTCCACACACAAATATCTACTAGACATACAATATATAGTTAGTCAATTTCTCAATCAAAGCATACAACTGCATCGTCTTTGAATCAGATTGTTAAACAATTCGCCTGTATAAAATTTGAATTTTAAAGCTGTGACTTGTTCGTTCCGAATTTGATTCAAAGAGCGCGTATCACGTCAATCCAACGATTGCTACAGTTGTAGTACGTATTTAAAGCATTATTACTTGCGATTACATGAATGCACATCAAATCACACCGAAGGCAATTATATTAAGGAGAACTGCTGGAGCTCGCTGAGTAGTTTCCCCATTTGTGTATCAATGTGCTCCTTGCCATGAGCTTGGTCCTGGCCTTGCTGCAGCGACTGCTTAATCATCTGTAAGTCATCGATGTTGCTTCGATGGTGGCCCCAGAGACTCGTCTCGCGATGATCCCACATCGTGATCATGAGTTCAATAATCTGTCAACATTGAGCGCTTATTGCAAGCCAATGTTCATCGCATTAACGCACCTCTTTGACTTCGTTACGTATCCGCTCCATTTCGATGATGTTGCTGCTCAAATGTTTCCGCATTAATCTCAGCTTGGTTTCAGCAATTTGAATGGGATTCTTGTTGTTCATATTGTGGCAGCGCAGATCGGCGCCGGCATCAATGAGCAGCTTGATCAGCGGAAGGTTGTTGTTGCACGCGGCCAAATGCAGCGGCGTGTTCAAGAGGATGTCTTGGTTGTTGGGGTCGGCGCCGTAATCGAGCAGCAACCGGACGACCTCGGTGTACCCGCGACTGCATGCCATGTGCAGCGGAGTGCGCTTCAGCTGGTCGTGGCAGTTCGCGCTGGTGCCGTTGAACAGAAGCGTCTCCACGGCCTCCACGTTGTTGAGCGACACCAGCTGCAACAGGGATTGCTCTCGGCGAGAACAACGATGCACGGACAGCGCTTTCACCAGCGATTTGCTCGCTTCGCTCGAGGTGGGTCTCAATCTATCCTTCGCTTTGAACTTGATTCTCGTATGCGAGCCCAATTCGCTATCGCTGTGAGACGACATCTTCGCCAATTCAATTACACTTGATTTGTTTATTTTCCTTGCAGCCTCCTCATCCTTTCACAAGACTTTGTTTTGACAACTTCGAGGGAGTCAGCTGATGACATAACCTTCAAATATCGGTAAATACTTTAAGTAAATTTATTTAACACGACTAAGTTTGTGATGCATATTAACATTCATTATTGATTTGTTAATCTTTCACTGCTGGATTCAAGTGAAGCAAATTCTCACATGGGCAGAGACTTTGTTTTGAGTCTTGGATAGAAAGGGTAAGAAACGTGTAAATGTATTCAAAATATCTCTCCAAAGTTAGCCTACCGCTTATCGTAAGCTAAATTGGTCCCATCGAAATGAACTTCTCTTCGTTATTGTCTTGTAGCGTCTTATGCAAGTCATACAGACTTGAAAACACATGGCTTTCATCAATCTTGGGTCCGTACTTTTCTCGCAACTGTTTGGGCGTCTTTTCATGAATCAGCAGCGCATTCCAGCCGTTGTCCCTCGCGCCAATGTAGTCCAGAATCGGCGTGTCGCCAATGTGCAGACATTCCTCCGGCTTCACATTGTCCAGCTGTAGGCTTTTGATGGCCTCCTCGAAGATTCTCGGATGCGGCTTTTCGACGCCCACCTCGTACGATGTCAGCACAAAGCGGAAGTAGTGGCGCAGCTTCGTGTTCGTTAGCGTGGTGCTCAGGCGCGGATCGAAGTTGGAGATGATGCCCAATGGAATGTTCTTGCTCCGCAAGTACGAGAGGAGGCCCTCGCTGCCGTAGCATTGCTGCCAGCACGTCGACGTTCTGTAGAGATCAATGAGATGCGTCGAAATGGCATCCAGCTGCTTTCGGTCCATGCTGATGTGCGTATCCTTGAACGTGCCATCAACAATCGCCTTCCACCAATTCTCCCAGCCTAAGCCGCTCGCTAAGCCAAAGTTGGGGTGCTCCTTATTCATACGATACCAATTCGCTTTGAAATTTCTAGCGAGGACATTGTTGTCGGCGAGGACGCCGTACATTGCGCCGATCTCTCCATATTGCCGTCCTGGCGCAGAGCGCAGCTTCAAGAGAGTGTCGGTCACATCAAACGTGATCAGGCGCAATCGAGAAAGATTCATTGCACTGCGAAATGGTAAGTTTCTATGTTGACTGTTCGCTGCGCTGAAGTGCGCCGATGTTCGCCCTGCCTTTCTTGAACTCGTTTCCAATGTGTGCCAATGCGAGCGTCGAAGGTCGGTGAGCTTTGCACACAACGCGAGCAAAATTCTGTAGGCAATTCCTTCGCGAGGTAAACCTACGCCTTACTACTTTACACGCATTTCATGTACGCCAACTGTTCATTACACGCGGCTTCATTTCACATGAGCTCACATGTGTAAATGAGATGCACAGGACCCCATTAATACGAAATTATTACCAATTCACACTCCGTATGTTACATCGGAATATAGCACTGCCAGGTAACAAAACAGATCCATTTCGAATCCGTGCATTGTCGGGCTACCTTGACCTTTGCAAAATTAGTAAATACGCATCTGTAGTCATTCATCGTGCAACGCTATCATGTGAAAGTCTAAAGTTCCATTAATTACGTAGCAGGAACCGGGATTATGAGGTCGTCACTCTATTATGACAATTGGGTATCTGTGATATGCAGTGTTAACATTGCCAAAAATTCGATTTTTTACTTTCGGATTTCGCAGTCGATTTAACGAGTAGCTCCACCTAGTAGGTGTTTGATGCAATAATTCAAGTCAACTTAAAGATAATAAAAATAGATGAGTATTTCGTACCATTTTCAAATATCGAGTTTTATTAGAAAACGCCACAATGCTACATGATTGAAGAGCATATTCAATACAATACAGCTTATTGCAAGTTTGCAATTTATAAATAACGTAAAAATGTTGATGTACAAATCTCTTAACTGTACTTGATGCGTTCGAACGTTGTGCTTCTGGAAGCGTGCTTATTTCGCTTTGTTTTGCGCGCGACTGCGCAAATTCTTGTTGATATTTTGATCAACTTCAGGAAGGTCAGAGTCATCGTGTTTCTTAGCTATACGAACATAGGAACATTGAGAACACTTGAAATCAATCCACAAACAGCTATAATTGATTGCTTAGACATCTTTATTACCCTTTTTCGGTTTCTGCTTTTGCTGCTTAGTGGCTTTAGCGACAACGGTGGTGGCCGCACTGATGTCCTTTGCGGCTTGAAGTTCCCGGCGAGTGACCACAGCAGTGAAGTACAGCTGCACGCCGAGGATGCCCGCTAGCAGCGCGAGGCGGATGAGAGGCACATTGAAGTAGCCGGTGGCCAGGTCCAGAGGCTTCTGCTCGCCCATTGCGAGGCCGAACCACAGCGCCAGGATGGCGACGCTGATGCTGGTGATGCGCGTGGCCACCATCACCGACAGGCTGATGAAGCGGCCGACTTTCGTGAAGCGGTCCTCCTTGTCCAGCGTTTGCACGACTTGAATCACGTGCAGGACGAACTCGCTGAGGTAGTGGAGGAAGACGAGGGTCAGCAGCAAGCGATTAAAGTTAAGGAAATAAGGAATCGAGAGGGTCACCAATGTGGTCAAGGCGCTAATGGTTTTTGGTATGTAATCTTCCTTCTTAGTGCGCTGAAAGTACAGCTCCGGGATTTCATGCAACGCGTAGCTAATTTGCGTGACCAGAAAGAGTTTCATCATGAAGCTCATGGGCGATGGGTAGTCCGTCCATACATTGGCGATCTGAGTACCAAATTTGTCCCATTACGTGTCGCAGCCCACTGCAAAGTTTACGTTTGCTTACATTCGGTAGTAATCTCTCCGAGAAGATGATATTCGTGCCCCACACGTTGCAGATTGCATAGTAGATGGCCAATTGTCCACTACAGTTGAAGATTGCTAATTTCGACTTGGAGAGGTGGAATTTCTTAGAGATTTTCTGGAAAATCGCGGTCAGCATTAAGCACGCAATAAATTGGTAGGAAAGCCAACTTACATCTAAAACGTATTCTTGGATAATCGCTTGAATGACTATACAAATCAAGCTGTAAAATACAACAGCTGCCCAGTCTCGAACGCCTGATGTGTAGAGAGGAATTTCACCAGCTTCGGTTATATTATGTTGCAGCGATATGAAAATTGATGCTAATGGGGCAGTGGACTGTTGAACAAAGCAAATATTAGGAGACTATAAACAATTAGAAAAGCTGTCGGGGCAACTCGCTGCCCTCGTCACACTTAACCTAAACGTGGCATATGTTATGCGATTTTCCAGCTTTCTAAGAGAAATTCAATGGGAAATACTTACGGGCAACAATAAACCGATGACGAAGATCATTGCAATGCAAGACACGATATCGGCGTGGTTCTGTATGATGAACTCATGGCTGAAAATTGGTGGATTTTTCGTCGCCGATTTCCGAACGGGTTTTGCCATTTCTGAGGCAATTTGATTGTATAAAACGAGATAAGTTTAAAGACCGAGTGCACTAAAGAACTCTCACTTGCGTAGTTTGCGTTAGCGACTTTGAGCTAAGAAACTCATTGAATGTTCAACGAGAAATCGCAGATTGATGGGACGGCTGAAACGTGAAAGCGAGATCGGGCCGCGTTGTACCGCTTCTCGTACGGCTGCACTTGCCACGAATGCTACACGTAAACAAATCTTATTTTACAAATCACCCGAATGCTTTAGCGTAGCGCTACGTTGTCATTCTTGTCATTCGGCTAAGATTTGAAAATAGTCAAATAATGCAACTATTTGCAATTAACTTGCAACTTTTTTTGCAATTTGCAATTAATGAATTCACAATAAGGAATGAAGGAGTATATAGCCACTTCCTGAGTGGAACCGCTGTTGTTACTAATACCATTTATGGGTATATGGAGCTGGCTGCTATGAATTAAATTACCTCGCTTTTGTCATGACGTCATCGTGAATGGTTCATCCCTTTCTCAAGTGTCATATATCAAATTAAAGCGAAAAAAAAGCTATCCGATGGTATCAATTAATTTCTTATCGGTTAATTAGGTTACGAGATAATCGCCAAAATCGTTTTCTGGAGAATGGTTCATCAGGTTGTCACGTGTCATATATCAAATTAAAGAGAAAAAAATTGGCTATCCGATGATATTAATTAATTTCTAATCGGTCAAGTAGGTTACGAGATAAGGGATAGTCATCGTTGTCATCGCTTTTGCCATGACGTCATCGTGAATGGTTCATCCGATTCTCAAGTGTCATATATCAAATTAAGGAGAAAAAAATATGCTATCCGATGGTATCAATTAATTTCTTATCGGTTAATTAGGTTACGAGATAATGGAGAAAAACTACAAAAACTGTCTACAGTTTTTCTCAGTTTTTGCAGGAACTAGCAGGAATTCAGAGATGAGTTTTATATCATTAGATGCGCAATTAAATTCCCCACAGAATGCACTTTGAATCATCCTGATACACCCAGTAGTTCCTGAGAAAAACCACAAAAACTCTCTAGACCTTTTCTCAGTTTTTGCAGGAACTAGCGGGAATCCAGAGCTGAGTCTTATATCATCAGATGCGCAATTAAATTCCCCACAGTATGCACTTTGAATCATCCCGATACATCTAGTAGTTCCTGAGAAAAACCACAAAAACTGTCTACAGTTTTTCGCAGTTTTTGCAGGAACTAGCAGGAATTCGGAGATGAATCTTATATCATTAGATGCCCAATTAAATTCCCCACAGATTGCACTTTGAATCATCCTGATACACCCAGTAGTTCCTGAGAAAAACCACAAAAACTGTCTACAGTTTTTCTCAGTTTTTGCAGGAACTAGCGGGAATCCAGAGCTGAGTCTTATATCATCAGATGCGCAATTAAATTCCCCACAGAATGCACTTTGAATCATCCCGATACACCCAGTAGTTCCTGAGAAAAACCACAAAAACTGTCTACAGTTTTTCGCAGTTTTTGCAGGAACTAGCAGGAATTCAGAGATGAATCTTATATCATTAGATGCGCTATTAAATTCCCCACAGAATGCACTTTGAATCATTGAAATTTCCGTGAAGTTTAATCGATTTTTTGCCGAAATTTTTGGGTCCTTGTACCATCGCCGAATTCCGAAACGTCATCGCCGAATTCCGAAACGTCATCACCGAAATCTGAAACGTCATCGCCTCGTTATAACCGAGTTATAACCGAGTTCGACTGTACTAATTAAATTCTTATCGGTCAAATAGTTTACGAGATAATGGACAAAATGGATTGCCGTTTGCTATGACGTCATCGAGAATGTTTCATCCCATTGTCATGTGTCGCATATCAAATTAAAGAGTAAAAAATATGCTATCTAATGGTACTAATTAAATTCTTATCGGTCAAATAGTTTGCGAGATAATGGACAAAATGGATTGCCGTTTGCTATGACGTCATCGAGAATGGTTCACCCGATTGTCATGTGTCGCATATCAAATTAAAGAGTACAAAATATGCTATCTAATGGTGTCAGTCAATTCCTTATCGGTTAATTAGGTTAAGAGATAATGGACAAAATCGATTGCTGAAGAATGGTCCATCCGATTGTCACGCGTCATATATCAAATTAAAGGGAAAAAATATGCAATCCAACGGTATCAGTCAATGTCTAATCGGTTAATTAGTTTACGAGATAATGGACGTTGGAATGGATAATTTCCGGAAAATGCTTCATCCCATTATCGCGTGTCATATATCAAATTAAAGGGGGGAAAATTTGCTATCCGATGATATTAATCAATTTCTTGCAGTTAATTAGGTTACGATATAATGGACAAGTCAATACTTGTTGCGATACATCATCGCACATTTTCTCATTTTCCTCAGGAACTAGCAGGAATTTAGCGATAAATTTCATATGATCCGATGCTCAATTCAACGCTCCGCAGGATGCACTTTGAATTATCTCGATGCACCTTGTAGTTCCTGAGAAAAACAGGAAAACGTCATCGCAGTTAGGATCGCATCGTCGCCGAAACGCGATGACGTCATCGACGAATTTAGATCCCCGAGAAAAGCGACAAAAATGCGAGCACGTCATCGTCGAAGAATACAATTATACTGGGTGTTATAACTAGTTTGCGAATTGCTAAGATGCTAAAACGGCGTTTCAACGCCTTTGACATTGAGCTTGACCCTGATCCTAGATGAGTCCGATCGCGCCTAGTTGGCTGCTGCGCTGAAACGTCAGTCAGTCGAGGGGCATGTCGCCAAGTCTCACGTAGTTTCCAAATTCTCCCCGTCTCCGCGTCCTTGCCGGCATGCGTGGCCTGCTGGAGGCGGCGCAGTGCGCCCTCTTGTGGGCTCGGCGCGCATCGATGCGCCCTCTGGCGCACGCAGCCGCCACGCACCGGCAGCAGCCGAAGCAGCGCCGCAAAGAGCCCGACGAGCAGTCGCCGGCGGCCGCCGCGAGATGGCGCTGTGCGGCGCACCTGCAGTACCTGCGGCAGTGCGCCGGCCGTACGCCGCTGGAGCGCCGCCTGCCGGCGATCGCGTTCGCGCTGCCCAGCCACTGACCGAATCCGGCCGCATCCGCTTATCAGCGCAGCTTCCGGATGGATGGATGGATGGGCGGAAGCGCGCGCGATAAGCGGAGGACGCGGCGGGCGAGCGCGCGACCCTCAGTCTTGCCCACAACCTCGTCGGCGATGCGCTTCCAGCCGCTCTGCGCCGCCGTGCTCCTGCTACTGCTGGACGGCGCACGCGCGCGCCGCGACGGCCTCGCCGACTGCCGCCCCATCGCGCTGCGGCACGGCCGCGTGCGCTACCGGAAGAACGGGTTCGCGCAGGCGCACTGCGCCGCCGGCTACCTGCTCGCCGGCGACCGGTACGTCAAGTGCACGGCGGCGCGGTGGGAGGGCGCGCTGCCGGTGTGCGTGCGCGCCACCTGCCGCCCGCCCTCGCCGCCCGCGCACGGCTTCGTCTACCCGTCACACCGCGGCGCTGTGCTCAACTTCTACTGCGCGCCGGCGCACACGCTGGTCGGGCCGGCGACGGCGTTCTGCGACGGCGCGCGCTGGAGCGCCCATCTGCCGGTGTGCGCGGCAGGGGCGGCCAACCTCAGCATCGCCTGCGACTTCGAGACGAGCGCCATCTGCGGCTGGACGCACGACCTCAACCACGACTTCGACTGGACGCGCAACGCGCACGCCACGCCCAGCGCGTTCCTCGGCACCGGCCCCCTGCACGACCACACGCTGGGCGCGCGGGGCGTGCCCGCCGGCCACTACATGTACGTGGAGGCGAGCGCGCGCAACGCCCACGACGTGGCGCGCCTCGTCTCGCCGCCGCACGCCCCCGCCACGCCCGCCGCCCACTGCCTGGCGTTCTGGTACCACATGTACGGCGCCACCAGCGGCACGCTGCGCGTCTACGTGCGCCGCGTGCCGTCGCCGGACGACAGCAGCGCCCCCTGGGACTTCGACGCCGCCAGCAGCGTGTGGTCGGCGAGCGGCAACAAGGGCAATCGCTGGCTGCGCGCCGTCGCGCCGCTCGGCCGCCTCGCCGACGCGTTCCAGGTGATTTTTTTTGTTACGTCGGGATCGGTCTACCCCCGCACCTCGGTCCTTTTGTGCTATCCCACAATTAATCCCCTAGGCTTCTCATCTCTACGAAGAAGCGCATGAGCTCTTCCCAGGGCAGTTTAGCCATCTCAGCGTGGGTCAATGCCTTCTTCCCTCAGGTTGCCTTCTGTTGCACCCTTAGTGCGATGCACTCGCCCACTATGTGCTGAGGAGTTTCATCCTCTTCCAAGCAGTACCTGCATAGTGGGTCTTCGCAAAGACCCATTGTGGCTAGGTGCTTGTTGAGCCCGCAATGACCCGTAATGAGCCCAACGAGTTCCCCAAGTCTTGCAGGTTCCCAAGAGAGTGCAAGTCGTCCGGAGGTGTCTGATGGCTTACTCCCCAGGAATATCTTGGAGTTATACATTCCCGGTGCTCGTTCCCATTCCTTCTCTGTTTCTGTCGACACTAAGGCCTTCCCTACCTCGGGAGGGATTCCAATTGTTGGTTCCGGTCCGACGTATTCGAGATTTGTTGCGCTTCTTGCTAGTTCGTCCGCCTTCCTAAGCCCAGGATGTGCCTGGTCTTTCGGCAGCCAAATCAGCGATACGCATCTCCCAAGTGCTAGGTCGTTAAGTCGCCGAGAACACTCCTTTTCCAGGTGATCATAGAGGGCGTGCGCGGCAGCAACTACCTCAGCGACATGGCCATCGACGACGTGGAGCTGATTGCGCCATGTGGCGAGGAGGAGGCACGCGAGGCGCTGGAGGTGGCGACAGAGGAGGAGCCAGCCACCGAGTCGAGCGAGGCGTCGCCTCCAGTGGGAGGGAGCACCGATTCGGATGCTCCGTTCACCGCCTTCTCCTGCTACAACCGCTGCGGCAGCGAGGGGAGGGGCGACGCGTGCGGCTGCGCGGACGCGTGCAGCGACGAGCATCGCTGCTGTTTCGACTACGAGGCGTGGTGTCTGGGTGCGTGTGGTCGCGGCAGAGGCGGAGCCACAGTGTGGGAGGAGTGAAACGCTTATCGCTTTGCAGACACGGACAACGCGACGTCCACGCCCTGGACGGAGGGTACGGAGGGGGCGACCAGCACGCCCACGATTGTCAGCACGCCCACAACGATCGATCTCGACGAGGGCGTGGCCACGACGCAGGCGGAGCAAGCGACCGCCACGCCCACAACACGCCCACCGATGCGGTGGCTGCCCATCACCGACGTGAAGCACTTCACGTACGACGTCGAGGAGAGGGAGGAGGAGGAGGAGGTGGAGCGCGTCACGCCCACGCGGCGCGAGAGCGAGGGCGACACGGTGGCAGCGCTCGCCGGCGCAGGCGCGCTCGTTGCGTGCGCCGCCCTCGTGGTGGCGGCGGCGGGGGTGCGCCGACGCTGGTGGTGCGCACGCATGCGCGACCGCCGCTGGGGTGGCAGCACATCGCAGAGCGACGTGCGCTTCCTGTCCGGCGACGAGATACTCGACCTGAATCTGCCATACTGATATGCGCTCCCCCTCTCTATCTGCGCTCCCCTTTCTTGCGTTCGAACAATAAAACAGGCGGGATACAAAGCGGTGCCATCTGGCGACCGCAAAGCGAAACAGCTGGCAACAGCGACTAGCAGGTGACTATCGTGCGCACGCCCCCGCCACGCCCACCTACAGGTACTCGACGATGTCGCACTTGATGGAGATGTTCGGGCAGGATCGGCCGAAGGCGGCGTGCGGCGGCTGGTGGGGGTGGTGGCCGATGCTGTGCTGGCTGCGGATGCGCTCCGTGAGCAGCTTGTGGAAGATGGGGAGCAGCATGTCGCGGTCCAGCAGCTCCGTCTCGGAGGCGGCGTTGCAGATATCTGGCGGGGCGCGCTTCGGCCGCACCGGGGCGCTGTTCACGTTGGGCGTGCTCTGAAAATGCGGCAGCTTGCCGCCGCCTGCGGGCGTCTCGCGACTCTTGCCGGCGGCGCACGGCGGGGGCGGCGTTTTGCCGCGGCGCGCGCCCGCCGCCGCCGGCTCAGAGATGGCGCTCGCGTGCCGCTCCGACACGGAGCGATGATGGGACGACGCCTCCTCGTCGGCGAAGATGGTGACACGTGATGCGGCGCGCTGGTGCGACTTGCTGCTGCACCGGCACACGCCGACACCGCCCCCCACGGCGCTCGACGTGTCCCACAGCTCGCTCTTGGCCACCACGTGCGTGCCATGCTTGACCCCGCCGCCTGCGCTCATCCGCCGCTGCAGGTTGGCGCGCACGTGCGCCGCGCCGCCGTTCTCGGCGTCCGAGTGGCGCACGCGCCGCCGACCCTGGTTCGCCTCCAGCTGGGGTTGCGATTGGGGCGGCGGCGGCTGGTCGTGCGTGGTGGAGCTGATGCTGCACATGGACGTGACGTCAGTGGTCTCGGACGCATGCGCGCGCGACGTCGCCGTGGGCGTGGGCGTCGGCGCGCAGGTTGGCGGCGGCGCGGCGTCGAGGAGGTCGCGCGCCTCGGCGCCGAGCCGCCGCACGAGCGCCTGCAGCTCGCCGTCGCGGTCGACGAGGGTGCGCCGGTATCGCGCGTTGGTGGCGCTCGCGTCGCGCATGCGCGTCTCCAGCTCGGAGGCGCTGGAGTCGCGGCGCGCGCGCGACCCGCCCATGGGGCGCAGCGTGGCGCGGCACCGCTTGTCGATGGCGCCGGCCGGATTGCGGCGCAGCTCGACCATCTTCGGCACGAAGACCAGCCACAGCGTCGCCGTCGTGCAGAACATGACGAACGCGCCGATGATGAGGAACATGGCGTCCTGGTGGTCGGCGAGGACGAGCGCCACCGCCGCGCCGCAGATGCACATGATCGCCACGTTGTAGACGCTCAGGCCGACGTGCCGGCTGTCGTTCAGCGCCGGAATGCTCACGTTGCGCGTCTCCCACGCGAGGAACGCGCCGAAGATCTGCAAGCATCGAAGGATGAGATAAGAAAGAAAGATGGCGGCGGCCGCCAGCGCGCCTACCATCAGCAGCCCCTTGTACGCGTAGATCGAGCCGACGAAGATGGTCATCTTGTCCGAGGCGCAGTACTCGTTCTCCGGTATGATGACGATGTCCTCGCTGGACGGGTGCGGCTGCAACAAGACCGGAGGAGCCTTCATGAGGGCGCGGTCGGCGCACCCGCTGGACGCGCCGCCCACTCACGTGCGGCTCCAGCTGCTTCGTCTCGCGGTAGAACGGATCGCTGATCTGCCACGTGGTCATGATGGCCAGGTCGATGGCGAGCAGCACGCCGACGACCATGAACAGCTGGTAGTCCTTGATCACCTTCTTGTTGAGCTTGACGTCGGTGAAGATCGAGTGCACGCGCCACGTCTTGCTGAACATGGCGCCGAACGCCAGCGAGAAGCCGGCCATCAGCGTCCAGGCGCGCGCCGTGCAGATGTAGGGGAAGGCGTCCACGCTCGAGAGGCCCGAGTCGAGGCCGAGAAAGACGACGCTGGTGTAGGTGAGGATGCAGCCGATGATGATGAGATTGTTGAGGTGCGGGCTGGACATCTTGATGTAGCGCTGGTGGCGGTATCGCACGTTGAACGCGAGAAAGACGGCCGCCATGAGGATGCCGCAGGCGGCGAGCGTCGCGAAGACGGCGTAGGCGGTCTTGTTGACGCGCGTGTGCTCGATGATGAGGAGGGTGCGGTCCTTGGGCGGCTGCCCGCCCAGCCAGCGCATCGGCGCGCCGAGCGTCAGGTCCAGGTGCTGCGTGCCGGCGCTGAACTCGCCGACCTTCACCTCGCCGCCGGCCTGGAACTGCTTCAGCAGGATGGCGGCGCGCCGCTCGTTGTCGTAGAAGCGCACCGGGCCGGTGACGCCCTCGAAGCTCGTGTTGCGCAGCGCGTCGAGGAAGAGGCGCTCCCAGAGCGGGTCGCGGTACCGGAAGTCGGCGACGCTCTCGTTGCGCCGCAGCGCGCGCACCTTGTGCGCCACGTGCTGCACGGCGAGCGCCACCGTCCAGATGCCGTCGTAGGTGTAGCCGTGGAAGCGCGAGTACGCGCCACCGCGTCGGGAGTCGTACTCCAGCCGGTACTCTTCAGCGGTCTGCAAACGGTCGCGGTTATCTAGCTGCCCGTTTACCTAGACTCGGACCTAGACGCACAATGCCTGAGATGGTGATCTCGCCACTGGTGCTCAGCGGCAACAGGTCGGTGAGGATGGTTTGCTCGAGCGCGGCGCTCAGCTGCGTCGCGCTGCAGTTGCCGCCGCTGTCCGCCGTCCACCAGGAGGCGGCGTACGTGCCCATGATCAGCCACTGGTAGCGGCGGCCGAACATGCGCATGCGGTACGCCTCGCAGAAGATGACGCGCGCCCAGCGCTCGTCGAAGTTGCCGAGAATGATGCGCGTGTCCTTCTCCTTCAGCTTGGCGAGCGCGGCGCCCACCTCGTTGGTGAAGCTCTGCGTCTCGACCACCTGGTAGCTGAGCGCGTCCAGGTCGGCGACGAGCCGGTTGTGCGCCAGCGAGTAGCGCGGCTCGTTCTGGTAGATGGTGCCCACGCGCGTCCAGTTGAAGGCGCGCAGCAGCGCCAGGCGCGGCGCGTTGAACGCGTTCTCGCTGGGCACGATGCGGAAGAAGTTGGGGAAGTTGTCGCGCGTGAACATCGGGTGCGTGTCGGCGTACGACAGCTGCGTCAGGTGCCAGTGCTTCGACGCCTTGGCGATGGGGTCCGTCACGTGCGTGCACGCCGCGCCGAACAGCATCAGCTTGTGCGGCCCGCTGTGCATCATGTCGAAGAAGGCCTTCACGCCCACGGCCGCGTTGCACTGCGGACAGAACAGCGCCAACGGGCACGGTGCACCAGGTCGCGAGCGGTAGGCAACCACACATACCATCGTGTCGTTCCACCACATGTGCAGGCGGTAGTTGCGCAAGATGGACGAGTGCTCGTTCACGTGGTCGAGGGCGAGCTTCACGCTGGGCATCACACCGCGTCCTGCGAATGAGGAAAGGCGGAATGAGGAAACAGGATAAACAAGGTGCTTACCCTCATTTGGGACACCAGATCGCCTATACGTACCATCGAATCTCAATTGCCTTGCTAACACTAACCGGCTCCTGCCTCAATGGGTCAGAGGTCATGGTGAGTGTCGCGTCCCTACGGTTCCCCGCACCTCGGTCTTTTCGGTCCTTTTGTGCTATCCCACCATTAATCACCTAGTCTTCTCATGTCTTCGAAGAAGCGCATGAGCTCATCCCAGGGCAGTTTAGCCATCTCAGCATGGGTCAGCGCCTCCTACCCTAAGATTGCCTTCTATTGCACCCTTAGTGCGATGCACTCGCCCACTATGTGCTGAGGAGTTTCATCCTCTTCCAAACAATACTTGCATAGTGGATCTTCGTAAAGACCCCTTATGGCTAGGTGCTTGTTGAGCCCGCAGTGACCCGTAATGAGCCCAACGAGTTCCCCAAGAGAGTGCAAGTCGTATGGAGGTGTCTGATGGCTTACTCCCCAGAAATATCTTGGAGTTATGCATTCCCGGTGCTCGTTCCCATTCCTTCTCTGTTTCTGTCGACACTAAGGCCTTCCCTACCTCGGGAGGGAGTCCAATTGTTGGTTCCGGCCCGACGTATTCAAGGTCTGCTGCGCTTCTTGTTAGTTCATCCGCCTTCCTAAGCCCAGGATATGCTTGGTCTTTTGGCAGCCAGATTAGCGTTACGCATCTCCCAAGTGCTAGGTCGTTAAGTCGCCGAGCACACTCCTTTACTGCTACCGACCGAACATTGGCCGCTATAGCCGCTATCTCAGCCTGGAAGATGGTGGGCGCTGATCCTAGACCCATCTTCCAGCTCACCCTCCTGCTGTGGTATACCCCGATTCCCGTTCCGCGTTGGTTTTTGGCGTCACCTGTGTACCAGATGTCGCCCCGCAGCTTCACGGTTCCGGAGTCCCACGCTTCTCTAGAGGGGATTACCACGGAATAC
>JAOEHK010069752.1:0-16348 GCA_025447835.1 Labidoglobus nevermanni | reverse complement strand
AACGTAGCTATAGTTCAGCACAGTTTCCAATTGGTGCAATGTAATGTCGTACCATCTTAGGTGTTGGACCATGCTCACTCTCCCGTAGCAGTAATTGATGGATCAATGTTCTCTTGGCGATCCGAACCTGCATGCATGCAGTGCCTGCGAAGTTCTGTTTGATTAATACTTCATCTTTATTTAATCGGTTGTGGGCATTCTCTTTGAACCCATATCTACAACGTGCACTCGCACTCAGCCAATGTATGTTTACTAGGAACAGGAAAAAATTGCCAACCAGCAGAAAACGGCGCGGGAAGCGGAACAAGAACGGCAATGGAAGCATATGCAAGCCATGCGCCAGCAGCAAAATCAGCAGCATCAGCATGTACTGCAGGAACATCGTACCCAGGGTATTAATAGTGAGTTTTGCCAGCACACCCCGATTCCTTGCCGTACTAAATGTACGATTTGTCAGCAATCGTCCGAGTCCAGCGTCCGGACGGACCTCAGCCTGCTCCTCCATTTATGCAACCCGATAGCATGCAATCGCAGCCCCAGGATAATGTGCATTCCACGGCAGACAGTTTTGCTGCCCCGCAAACGACTGCACCCCAAGTAGTCCGGCAGCTCTCGGCCGATCCGTATGCGCAGCAACCAGCCACCCCGCGGCCCAATATGCCTGTGAGGTCGAGCACTGCACCAGGCATCCCAACCTTCCAGCAGAAGCTGGAGCCAGACGCCAATCGGCAACTCCGTGACTTGCTGCAGCGACAGCACCAGTTTAAGAAATTGGACGAAGAGTTGCTGCCTGGCAAAGGGCAGCAGCGCGTGTGGCCGCCCAGTACTGAATCCACTGAGGTGCAAGATGGTGCTGGAATGCCTGCAACTAGCGATACGACTTTCCGTCAGCCGCTGCCGCCTTCTTTTGTGCGACAACGTGTCCCGGTTCAGGCGCAAGGCAACATTATCCGGCAACCCATTGGCGGGCTACGCATGCAACTCGATCCCAGACTCCAGGGTATGGATCCACGGATGCGGTTGATTCTACAGCAGCAACAGCAACGGGCTGCATTGCTTGCATCTGGTGTAGCACAACAACAACAGCAGCAGCAGCAGCAGCAGCAGTCTCAAACACCACAGCAATTCCAGCATCAAGCGCAATTACAGCAAAGTAGATTTGTTGCCCCTCAATTACAGCAACAGCAGCAGCAGCAGCCCATTCGTCATGCCTCAGTTGAAATCGATCAGTTGATCCAGAGAGCTGCTGGCAATCAGTTTCAGCAGCGTGGACAAGATCTACAATCTGCGCGCATGCCTCTGGTACAACAGAGACTTATGCAACAACACGCAGCCCAACAGCAACAACATCAAATGTCCTCGGTGGTCCAGCAGCCTGCTCCAACTGAGCCGCATGGCGAACAAGAGATTCCCGACAATGTTACAGCCGAATTAGAGAAACTGGAGCAAGAGAGCACAATGGTCGAGTTGCAAGGTGTTAGCGACATTCTGGGCGGGCTGGATGAGGAGGATGAGCTGCTCGCTGAAATGGGGCCGGACTTCAATATCTTGGAGTATGCCGATCCCGAGCTGGACGCGTTAACTGATGGCGAAAAGACGAATATCTTTGATACGTTGGACCTGGTCGAAGCCACGGAGCCCGAAAAGGACGATAAGAAAGACAAGATGCCGGCCGTCCAGGCAACGCAGGCAGCTAAAGTCCAGCATCCCCTTCAGGTGCAGACGTCAGTCGCGCCACAAGCACAGCAAGTGATGCAGCATGCGGTGCAGTCGATTGAAACTCAACTCCAGCAAGGGCAGCCATCGCAGCAGCAGCAGCAGCTTCAGCAGAAGGCACACATGCAGCCACCGCCCCTGGTGGCTGCTCCCTCAGCGCAACATCTGCTCCAAGCCGCTACAGGACAGCAGGCACCTCAACCCCAGCAAGTGTTCCCAGCTCAAATCAATCCGCAACTTATTCAGCAGCAAATGTTACAGCAGGTTTGTGGTGGCCAAGAACGAAATCTTTTCATTAAACCACAGTTTCTCAAAGTGGGTGCCGCGAGCATGTCACAGGGGTGCCGCAGGGTGCCGCGAAACTTTCCATTTTATTACATTAGTGCGGTACCAATCAATGTGCATTAAGAGAGCAATATAGAAAAGCAATAGTTTTCGAGAAAACCTTATAGAACGTAATTTAACCAGTTAACTGTGTCGATCATTTTGCAAAGTGCGTCCCAGCGTGTGTAGCGATAATCAAGTGATGACGGATATAGTCGTCAAACACAAAGTGAATGATCCTGTTGAAAATATTGGGTCAAAAAGAATGAATTTATTGGTATTTCAATACGCGTTTCTCTAAGTTCTTTACAAATACCAGTGTTAGGATCAGTGCTTAGGACTCCGAAAGTAAGAAATCCAACTCAAATTATCTATAATTTTCATTTGGTTATTTCATTTCGATTCCAAAACATTCTAAACATATTAAAATTTACGAATAATATTTAGTTTTTGCGAGAATTACAATTTAAATATCAAATTGTAAGATATATTTACGCATGACGGATATATCCGTCATGACAAAATTCTGCCATTCTTCCATGACGGATATAGGCGTCAAACACACTTAACTGGTTAAATAGCTTTTGAGGAATTCTATGCAATTGTCGGTACATAAGCGGGCAACATGAGAGTATTTGGCTGACCAGCAATAACTCACTGTAATGCCGAATTTTGTGAATAACAATGATGTGATCCGTTAGTAACAAAATGCCGATCGATGCATGGTCAGTCTTAGTCTTGTTTCTACTATACCACGTCTTTCAACGTGATGGATAATACGATGGATGATACGAAAACATAAAGAATTAAGATAATCGTTAACATCTAATTCCCTGAAATGCGAAGCTCGAGAAATTCACGGCTATTCTCCATGCTTGTCCGTTGCACCTTGGCTTTGAGGGGTGCCGCGAATTGTAGTTTTATGGCTTTGGGGTGCCGCGAGTCAAATGGGTTTGCAGAAACACTGCATTAGACCAGGGGTCGCCAAACTTTTTTGAACCCCTATATAATTTTTCCGGATCTCCATCGACCCTATAAAAGTAATTTTCAAATAGAACTACTATACATCAGGCACAGGGTGTACCCGATGATGATTATCACGAAAACCGACGGTGTAATAAAATATACCAAGAAATACTTCATGGATGGGCCGACTGTAAATTCACGGAAATGCGAATTTTGAAGATTCACTTGAAACAACAACTTGCAAACAAAAGAAAAGGCGACAATTAAAGTAGGAAAGAGATGGCCCTTCTCGCAAGTATGCTGGTCAAAGTTAGCCAACTAACTATAAGTGCATACGCAGTTCGGTATGTGTGCATAACATATTAAGAATGATTTGGCTTCGACCCCCAATAGATCCCCTGGCTCAGATAGACCCCTGGGGGGTCTATAGACCCCACTTTGGCGACCTTTGCATTAGACAATTGTTTCTGCTCTTGTCGCATAGATACAACAAGCCGCTGCAATGGGCCGCCCTATGCCGCAGGGCTCGAAACTGATGAGCAACGATGGTGTTATCGGCACAGTAACGCACAACAATGGCGTGGTCTTATCGTACAGCCCGAACCTCCAGCATCAGCGAATGCTACAATGTAAGTCATCCCTTGGTGTCTGTGTGTAGTCCGTAGCTCATTTACACTATGTTTTCGTTCACGTTTTCGCCGTTTCGTTCGTTACGTCCAGTACAAAATCAGAAATTACAAATGCGTAATTTAAACAATCCGCGTATGGCAGCTCCCGGCGTCCTGCAGAGCCAGACGCTGGTCCAGCGTGCTGTCCTGCAGCAACAGGCGCAACAGCAGCCACCACCGCCGCCGCCTCCGTACCCAGGACCACCGCCATACCCAGGCAAGGCAAACCCACAGCAACAGGTACGATGTGTTTGGAGCACCCGCATGTTACACGATTACCTCATTCATGGAGTTTTGGGTTGATAGCAAGCTAATAGCGATTGTTTTCTCAATTACTTTAACTAGGTTCGTGAATTGATGCTTAGTTTGTGGATATTATAGTTTTGATTGAATTCGATCATACTGGGCGCAGTATGCGCTTTGGTTCGTAGTTCATTCAAGTACTAACAGTGGTTGAGGTTTGTCTGGTGTTGCTTGCATGTGTGTGGTAGATGGGTCCACTTCGTCTGCATCATGGGCTCATGCGACCATTTGCTCACGCTCAACGAAGGCCTCCCTTGCTCTTGGAGGTGAGATGATTTCGAGAATCTCTTCAATACACTTCATAAACGCCAACGTCATTTGACCTTTTGCTCACGTATTCGGTGTCTGGCATGCTTTAGTCTGATTGATTTCATTAACACGCTGTTCGTTAGTGTACGAACCAGATTCGATTTCACGCCGCATCTCCTTATAGGAACAGCCTCTTCTGATTCAGGAACTCTTGGAGCAAGAGAAGCGCGAGCAGGAGAAGCAGATGCAAACGCAGATCAATCCGACGTCGAATGCGGAAGTGTCTTCCACCAGCGCCAGTCTCTCCGCCTCGTTGTTGCTCGACAACGATTTTGCAAATCTGCTTAAAACTGATTTCATATCCAATCCGGATCCGCTATTGTCTAGCAATCAGTCGCAGACGCAGGGTACGCTATTAGCTATTAGTCCAAGCATGAAAATCATTTCACTGGGCCCATCTACGAACAGGCCAAGGTATGCTCGCGTCGCGACAAGCACCGGTTTCCAGTTTCGCCCCACAAACTCCATCGCCGGTGGGTGCGCAACAAAACCAATGGCAGCAGAAAGTACTTCGTCCACAAGGTACGCCAACGCCACAGCCAGTTCCCGAAGGTCCGCCACGCGTTCCAACATTTCAAGGTACAAGCGTACCTGTGCCGCCGCCGCCACCGGACCACATCGCCACTGAGCAGGATAAGCAGGCGCTCCTTGTCTATGATCGATGGCTGCAGCATCACAATAACTTGCTTGCGCAGCAACTAAAGTTTTACGACACGGAGGTCCAAAAGCTAAGAAAAGTTAGAAAGGTAGTTTGTCATTGATGAATTATTTGTTGGTTCCTAACATTCTGTTGTAGTCGTTGAATAGTAAACAGCGGCAACTGAAGAAAGCGGGCGGCCAATTGACCGAAGTGGATGCGCTCGAACTACAGAGGATCATGAGTCAGAACACGGCGCTGCAAAAGTTGCTCGAGAATAGCCGCAAGCAGAGTAAGCAGCATACCATTTTGATGCAGGTAAGATTTAGCCATACCATTATTTGAAAAAAAAACAACGTTAAAACGGCGACTTAATCCCGAAGGAATTTCGCAATAAACATCAAACCAAACAAGGCGGTCAACAATCACCGCTTGCGCCGCCCTCCTCGTCGCCAATTCACCCATCTCAATCGCCGATGATGTCCCCATCCGCCTCGCCAATGATGCAGCATAATTCGCCCCTGCATAGTCCTGCGCCATCGGTGTCGCATTCGCCCGGCCCAGGCTCGGTTTCAAGTGTCTTGCAAAGCCCGAATGCAATGAACTCGGTCATGTCACCAATGCAACCATCGCCACGTATCGGAACGCCTCACTCGCAGAGTGAAGGTAGTCCTGGCCCAGTTGCGTCTCCCTCAATGCACCTGCCACCACCTATGCGGATGACCTCTCCCCAGCATCGGCGAATAGTCACGAGCCCGTTGGGATACGCCGGAGACATGCGCCCAAATACGCCGCAAACGCGATTCGCTCGTCCGCAATTAGATCGCACGCGGATGCAATCGCCAAGCCCAAACTATCAAACTAAACCGGGCACTCCGAGTCCACTCAATAGCCCACCCCCGCAGCAAATGAGCCAACCCTTCCTCCAACGCCACCTGCAGCAGCAAGCGTTCTATCAGCACCAGCAGCAGCATCAGCAAATCGATGCCTCCGATGGTGTGAACTCCACCAAAATCGTGCAATTGATTCATCAAAGACAGTTGGTGCGACAACAACCGCAGCAGCAGCCTGGGGTTGGCGTTAATCCGCAACAAGCGATGATCCAGATGACTCCCCAGCAGCATCAAATGATGCTGCAACAACAACAACAGCTGGCTAAACAGCAGCAACAACAAATGGCGCAGCGAATGCAACAGCAGCAGCAGCAGCAACAACAGCAGCAGCAGCAAATCCAACAACAAAACCCCAACTCCCCAATGCCGCCACAGAGTCCACTCTTGAACCAACAGCAGATCATGTCCCCGCATTCGATGACTAGCCAGCCGCCATCCCCGATGCCGCCACGAAGTCCAATGGTGGGATTTAATCACCCGCCCAGCTCGCCCATGCCAAAGAGTCCGGCTGTGCAATCACATATTCAGCCACCGAGCAGCCCCATGATCCATCAACCCCCATCCCCAATGCCGCGCAGTCCAATGATCAGCCATCCTCGGCGCCCGCCTAGTACAAATAATAGTCCCGCCACGTCCATGGAGAATAATCCGAAGACGCCCTATAATGTGCTCACTGATCCGAATGTACCTGACAATGATGCCTCCGGAGGTGGCAACCCCTACAATAACCCGATACCATTACCGCCGGGCTTTGGCCGATTCGGATATATTAAGCTTGGGCTGAGAGGTGGCTCCCCGATGTGGGGCGGAGGCTACACCCATGCGCGAACTGGCGCCAAGAAGGGCCCCGATGGAAAGGAAGATGGTGCAACATCCGGTGATAACAATGTCATGTCCACGGTACCAAAGTTCAAACGAGAACCGCATCTTACGAAGGTTTCCATCCTCAAGAAAAAGTCGCCGGCGAAGGCAACGCTTTCAGCAGCCATGACAAAGGTCGGGTCCCTAGTGAGTCAAGATTACAATGAATTCGAGGACACTTCCCCAACGGCATCGTCGACAGCATCAACTAGTCGCCTCGTTCGCTCGAGTGGAAAGAAGATCCCCGATGAGGCGGAAGACATAATGATGATGTTGCCCGATAAGCAACTGCCAAGTGAATTGATGGAGTTCGATGATGATGGTGACACGGCCGTTGTGGCAGCCGAGGTGTCGCTGAGTTCTGCTGCGCAACAGAACGACGGCGATGATATGACTGTGATCCAGACGTTCTCCCAAAGCGACATCACCGAGGGATTGTCCAGTCCTCTCGAATCCGACCAGATCAACGACGAGTACATTCTTTTCGATATTGCCGGCAATGCGCAGTGCGAGGAGGAGTGCGAGGAAGAGTACGATAAGGACATGATAGTCATTCAAAGTCCCACGACTAGCGATGAAGAGCTCATCTTTGAAGATCAGAGCAAGGCAATCGATCTGCAAGGTCTGAACAACGATCTCATGGTGCATGAGAATCCCGAGTCGCCCGATACGGAAGAGATGGCCGATGTGAATGCCGACGAATCGCCCGAAGAGGAAGCATTTGAGCCATTGGCGAACAAAGATCAGATCGCCACCAAAGAGGACTTTGAGGAGCTCATCGACGAGCGCAGCAAGTCGCAGGAGAGCGTGAAAGTCGACACGAAGCACATCAATGAGATCCACAAATACGCAGCGAACATGGTGCTCAAGTCCGACTCGCGGAACATCATTCACGCCGTCAACGTGCGGCCGAACCTCGTGAGCATCAAAGGCACGCTAATTACCACGCCAATTGTCGCCGCGAAAAACCTGCAGGTGAATCAAGGTGCTAATAAGGACATCATTATAACGTCGACGCAAGGCTACAAGGCGCCAACGACGATGGCCACCGTGCTGTTGACGAAGAGCACCGTGCGCAATAATGTGATCAGCGTGCCGAAACTGGTCACCTCGACGGCACCAGCAATCACCATTGTCAGCGCCAGCACGTCGCAGATCGCCTCAATTCTCCCTTCGCGGTTCACCGTGCCTGTAATCAGCGCCAGCGCCGTCAGCAAGCTGCCGAATGTGAAAGTCATTGATAAGCCATCCACGAGTCTGTCCCTCGCGACGCCGCATGACACTTCGTTGCCGAAGAAGATCTTCGAAGATGACTCCGTGTCGCCGGACAGTTCAAACACCGAGGATGAGAAGAAGGTAGACTCACCTCCAATGATGAAAGAACCAGCTAGTACCGACAGCAAGGCGTCCCCAAATGCACCCGGAAAGTCTGGCCCAGAGCTGAAAATGACTGCTCAAATTGTAAATGCTCCCTTGGAAAAACGCGAGATGCAGTTTGTTATGACGCAGGAGTCCCTGGACAACCATGCGGACGATAGCAAGTCTGTGGTCATCTCTATTCCATCACCGACACCATCGCAAGAGCAATTGCTGGACAACATCGCGTTGCAGGCACTGGAAAATCGGCGCAAAGATGGGAAGGGTATGCCAAGCGAGTTTGAGTCCTTCGAGGACGTTCTGGACATGATTGAGAACATTGGCAAGGTTGAGGTCGAAGAGAATTCCGCGACCAGTGCGCAAGCACACAAGACGGATCCTCCACCAGCTGCCAAGGCTAACACGCTGATGAAAGCGCCCGCGGCAGCCACCGTGACCACATTGGCTGCCCCTTCGTCAGCACCTACTAGCATGGCGCAATTGTCTCCGCTATCGCAACCCACAGAAGTAACTAACAATATCGCAAATGTCTCACAACAGCTGCGAACACTGCTGACGAATGCAATGCAAACAACAACTGCAACCAAAACGGCAAATGTTGAAACAATGACCAGAACACCATCTAAAGATACAACTGCAGTTGTGAGCGTGACCCAAATGTCCACATCTATAGGGTCCTCTCCATTTGCAGCAGGACACCAAACGACGCCAGATTTGCTAAATGATGGTCCGAGAATACCGAAGAGCGGAATTGCGAAACCTTTCGCCGTTACATCCATCTCTTTACCATCACCATCTAGATCCCAAAAGGTACTAGCGGGTCCAACATCATCGCACCCTAGCGGGCTGAAACTGTCGCCTCAGCATCAGCAAAAGAAGCCATCTCTTAGTTTGAATGCAATGCTACAATCACATCCAGCCGCCACTATGCCACAAACTTCTCCAGGTACCATAACCACTGCTAGTATACTCAGTTCATCAATCTCCATCACGGGCCCTTCGTTAGCTTGTCTAGCACAAGCAAAGCCACATGTGGTGTCTCCCGTGGCATCCACAACCGCTACGAATGTGTGCACTACCGTATGCCCAACTCCGAATTTAACCAGTTTGTCATCGAACCCTGCAACCTCTGCGTTTGCAAGGACCACAACCAATTTGCTGCACACCCAATTGACGAAAGCCAGCGCCGTGGCGCAATCGGCAATCAGGCCCAAAGTGGAAGACGAGAAATTGATGCAAGAAAGCAAAGAAGATGCAATTACTGCTGCATCCTTATTGAAGCAGGAGCCCAAACTAACGCCTCCAGCGCCGATCACGGCAAGCAATCGCCTGGAGGACTCGCAGAATGTTCTGCTGAAACAGCTTCTGCAGAACACTGCGTGCGCCTCAACACAGTCGACTGTCCCCACAATCACCAGTCCAGTGTCGATAACGCCCCAATCGGGACCCAGTTTGCCCCTGGTTCCCAACCTGGAGGCGCAATTGGCGCGCCCTGTGCCACCTACACCGACATCACTTCTGCCGCCAATCCTCCAGAATGACACACCGCCTACGACAACCCAGGCGGTCCAGACTAGCACCCCCCCAGTGACCAAAGTGAAATCAAGTCCAATTATGAGCCGAGAAACATCGTTTGTTTCAAAGCCTGTGCAGCAACCGATGCCCGCTGCTAATCAGCAGCAGCAGCAGCTTCATATTGATATCAAGAAGAGTTTACCACCGAGCAGAACTCCCAGTCGGGATGAGCTCTTATCTCCTGCTACTCCGAGATCTAGCGGGAGTCAAGATTCTAGCCTACAAACACCACCATTAATCGTGAAGAAGGAGCACATCCCTCAGCAAAGTCCCATTTTGGCAACGCACGAAGTCAAGAAAGAGCTGCTGGATGAGTCCTCGCAGCATTCCGAGATTTCCGATCATAGTAAATCAGATGTGCAATTGAAGGAGGAGATGGAGGATAACGAGCGAGCGCTGCTGGAAAAGGAAGAGATCAAGAAGCAGAAACGAAGATTGTATCAGCAAAAACGGCGGCAGAACCAAATTCTCAATAAGGAAATTCAAGGGCAACCCAAAAAAAGGCCACGCAAGAATAGCAAGGTGGATGAGGATTATGATTCGTACATCGAAAGCGTACTGGCGCAATTGCGAACGCTGCCGCCAATGATGGTTTCTGAGCCCATTCTGAGCAAAAACTTCGCCATTGTCTCGATTTACGGGTCTGGCGACATGTCCAAATTGGGCACGAAAGAGTTCGATTCACGCTGCGGCGACTTGGCAGGCAACTACGGCAATGCGTTCGTCCCAGGCTTTGCTGACTTTTACAATTCCAAGCCGTATGGGGATCAAGAACCATTGCCTGAAAAACCACCGGCCTCAACTCAGCGTGGTTTCTACGATCAAGAGTTCCCCCTGATTCGCTTTGATAGCCTAGATGAGAAGAAATGGGCGCTGTTTTGTCGAGAAGACACGCCTGACTCCATTGTGAGTTCTTCATCGCCAGAGTGCTACGATGAAGGGCGACTAAAGTTCCCCGGATTCAAGTTAATTGACGAAAATGAAGAGGATGACGATGACGAAATAAGGTACAAGTCCAACATGCGTCTTTCGCCGGTGATTCCCATCGTTGCGCCAGTGCCCATACGGTTGAAACCACCAAACCTACCATTTATCAACGACTTCCCTAACTTGGACAAGGAGAATATCCATCAACAGCAGCAAGCTGGAATGAAGGGCAAATTTGGCAGCGCGCCATTGAAGGATTCAGGCAATGTCACCGTAACACTAACTTTGACTTCCTCTGCCGCTGAAGACATTATGGGTGTGCTGAGAGATCTAGCTAACATACTACACATTCCTGCTCCCACGAGCTACCAGATCGTGGAGAGGACTGGAACTCCGCCTAGCCAGAAGTTGGGTTTATATCGGACGAAGGGCAAGGATGGAAAAGAGGGTGCACCGATCGATATACAGAGCATCCTCAATGGCGATGCAAAGTTCTGCCGACATTGCGATGTAGTTATCCTGAATAATATGATTCGCAAGAAGGTGTCGGAGCTGCCTTTCCTCAGCAAGGATTCGGAGCTCTTAAGTGATGGAGATGAGATCTTCTTCTGCAGCTCCAGTTGCTACATGCAATTAGCGCTTATGCATCGCACACCCTCGATGACGGAGGACAAGGCCGCCGCAATAATTAAACACCTCTGCCAAAACGACGATAGGAAACATAGCAGTTCGAGTCATCCGATGGTGGAGAAGATGGATGTGGACTTTGAGCTGCCTCAGGTACCTCTCAAACAGGAAATAAAGAGTGAGCGAATGCTAGTGGACGACGAAGCGCCGTCGAGGAGCTGGAGGAACGTTAAGTACAAGATGTTCACGCCAGGTTGCATCCAACCGGCAACCAAATACAAAAAGGCCACCGATAAGGAAATCATCGAACTGATGTACAGACTGCGTGTCACTGTGATGCCACTGAAGATTCCGGACGATACGAGGAAATGTATGTTCTGTAACGTTGTCAGTGACGCCGTCGCTGATGGGCCTGCTAGACTGCTCAACTTCGATGTGGACAAGTGGGTGCATCTGAATTGCGGCTTATGGTCGGACGGGGTCTACGAGACCGTGAACGGGGCCCTAATGAACTTGTGCGGCGCCCTCCAGCAGAGCTTAACTACGAGCTGCGTGCACTGCAATCAGCTCGGAGCAACGATACGATGCTTTAAAGCACGCTGCTCCAATGTCTACCATCTGCCATGTGCGGTGAAGGACAACTGCGTGTTCTACAAAAACAAAACAACATTCTGCAGTATTCACGTACCGAAGAATGAGAAAGACAATGAGCTGACAACATTATCAGTCTCCAGACGCGTCTACGTGGACCGCGATGAAAATCGCCAGGTTGCAGCCGTCATGCATCACTCCGACCAGAACAACCTCCTCCGTGTGGGATCCCTCATCTTCCTCAGCGTAGGCCAACTACTGCCACATCAATTGGCCAACTTCCACACCAGCAATTACATCTATCCCATCGGCTATAAAATCATTCGATTCTACTGGAGCATGAAGCGACTGAACAAACGCTGTCGTTATATTTGTTCTATCCACGAGGTCTCCGGGCGTCCAGAATTCCGCATTCTGGTACAGGATACTCCCGGCGAAGACACCGAGTACCGGGACTCGTCCTGTAAAGCCGTCTGGCTCAGAGTCCTTGAGCCGCTTGCCCAACTACGGCGAGACACGCACTGCGTTCAGTTATTCACCCAATTCGTCACCGGCGAAGACCTCTTCGGGCTCTCGGAGCCTGCTGTTGTTCGGGTATTAGAAAGTCTCCCGGGTATCGAAACGCTATCCGATTACAAGTTCAAATATGGAAGGAATCCACTGTTGGAGCTGCCGTTGGCCATCAATCCTACGGGAGCTGCCAGAACGGAACCACGGCTAAGAAATCAACTGCATTGGAAACGGCCGCACACGCAAAGAACGGGAAGTTCAGTGCGCCCCGTTTTCGCCCCTGCCTCAACTACGAATCCATCTGGAGAAGCGGCGTGCCCTTACAGCAAACAGTTTGTGCATTCGAAGAGCTCGCAGTACAAGAAGATGAAGCAGGAATGGCGGAATAATGTGTTCTTGGCTCGATCGAAGATTCAAGGCTTGGGTCTGTATGCCGCCAGGGATTTGGAGAAGCATACCATGGTCATTGAATACATTGGCGAAATAATTAGGACTGAGCTGGCCGAAACGCGGGAAAAGCATTATGAGGCAAACAACCGAGGGATTTACATGTTCAGATTGGACGAAGAACGCGTTGTCGATGCGTCATTGTCCGGCGGATTGGCGAGGTACATTAATCATTCCTGCAACCCGAATTGTGTGGCGGAAATTGTGGAAGTTGACCGCGATCTGCGAATAATCATCTTTGCTAAACGCCGCATTCAACGGGGCGAAGAGGTAGGCACAGTTCCTAATATGATTGATGGAAGAGGCATTTACACTCTTTAATTCCATATCAATAATAACAATGAACACTTTGTATGTTTTTGGTAGTTAATTTATTAGAAACAGCGACGCGTTTCGGTACCCAATACCTTCATCTGGCAGATGATTATGGGCCAAACTCTTTTTTTTATTCAGACAGCTTGGAAAACCCTGTTTACGGGTACCCTCAGAGTGAGGGTTATGTCGGATTCGGTCAGAGAATACCGACTAAAAACCCAGCTCAAGTATTCAACCCTAGGATTATGGGACCTGCCGCGAATCGGGGCCACTTGGCCACGCAATGGCGACGGCGAGGGGGTGGTTCAGGGAAGCGATACCAGGCTGCAGGGCCTGGCGAAATGGATCAAACTTTTTTTTATTTAGATAGCTTGGAAAACCCTGCTTACGGGTACCCTCAGAGTGAGGGTTATGTCAGATTCGGTCAGAGAATACCGACTAAAAACCCAGCTCAAGTATTCAACCCTAGGATTATGGGACCTGCGGCGAATCGGGCCCACTTGGCCACGCAATGGCGACGGCGAGGGGTTGGTTCAGGGAAGCGATACCAGGCTGCAGGGCCTGGCGAAATGGATCAAACTTTTTTTATTTAGATAGCTTGGAAAACCCTGCTTACGGGTACCCTCATAGCAGGGTTATGTCGGACTCGTCCTAGGACCCTACCGACTCAACACCAAGCTCCAGCATTATATATGCTGTTGGGGGAGGTTGTGAAGGGGCTTGCTAAACGAGGTCACTTGGGCTAACGCGCTAGATGAGATGGGAGGTGTTAGTGAGGGGGCAGCACCAAGCTGCAGGGTCTAGCGACACGGTCACCAAGTGACGGACCAAACATTTGGGTGTGAACTTTATATATGCAGTGTTGCAAATTTTTACAGGTGAGGGTGTAAGATTTTCAACACTGCATATATAAAGTTTACACCCAAAAGTTGGGTCCATAATGCCGAAACATGTTGCGGTTTCTAATAAACGTTAACTCCCAAAAACATACAAAGTTGTAATTGTTATTGTAACTAATATGTTCTGTTATTAACACGTGGCCTTGCTTAATTTGCTGCAGCTTGCGTATGACTACAAGTTTGATATCGAGGACGATCAGCACAAGATCTCTTGTATGTGTGGCGCACCAAACTGCAAAAAGTGGATGAACTAAAGACTTGAGAATGTTGAGGTGTGTCGATTGAACTTTCTTGTGGCTTAAGGCAGGGACCAAGTAAACCAATTGATATAGGTAATTGTAGTGTATATATGCGGAATTTAAATTATTTTAGTTGTTATTGATATGACGATCCTAACGATTGCATGTTGGGCGAACGCGCCACGCAGCCTTCTTCTGGCCTTATCACACTTTGATGAACACACATCATCTATCGTCTGCCCGAAATGCAAATGAATGTCAAGTGTGTACTGTAAAAAGTAGCTTAGTTCTGCTAAACCTGATGCGCGATTTTGCGAAAAGGAAGCTGTGCAATATTCATTAGGGCAGTGTGCACGCGCAGGTAATCAGCACGATTTGTGGCTAGTATTATAATTCGGTATCATTGTATCATTGAAATGCGTTTATTATTGAGACGAAGTCTCAAATTGTTATTCTTTTCGCGCATATTATCGTATATTAGGTTTAGTGCCATTCATCATTTTCAATCAAGCTGTGTAATTTTAGCAAATGCTTTCTGATAACCGTTTAGTGATATTATTGATTAGACAATAATAAAATCACATTTTATAAAGTTAACGATTATCAATCGGACAATCACTGTCTAGTGCACTAATTATTGTCATTTATACGCTCAATGCCAATTGGGTTCCATCGTGCAGATTTGGACAAATAAAACAGTGGTTTTAGGATGAAGGAACTGCTATTTGCAGCGTGGGCTAATATAATTATTTCGAAATTATGTTGCCAACCATTTCATTTCTGCTTTATCGCACATAATTATGCTGGTTTTGTCTGATTTATTAGAGTCCGTGATATTGCCATTTATATTATTTGCATTTTTTGCCAATTTGTAAATGATGAACATGTAACCGAACCGAATTGAACGCTTCTTCAAATTCAAGCTGTTTGGGAAAGATTGAAGCCTTTTGATGCTTCTAATTTTTGGCACCACTTTTTGATTTTACAACAATAAGTTAAAATTAGGATCATTATTAAATTATGGATATGAAGTGGCATCGCCATCTATGAATTTATTTTTGATCATATTCAAATCTCTATCTTTGATTATACTTGTTTAAATAGTGAGATATTAAATAATCAAATATCCATGTTCTGCAAGAACATTCGACTTATTTATATTTATCGACGTTGCCTCCTGTGACTAATCCAGATATACCTCCCCTAGAATCAGCTGTTTTGACCTATAGATCAAGAAACCCTTGACTTTCATAATGTACGATCTGTTTTGATTAAACAGACCTATTTACTTTCACTACAAACATTAAACGCCTCATAAAATAGCATTAACAAGACTATTAAGCAATCATGCACTTTTTTTCATAAACAAAATAACAACAGGATGAACGTTTCTCTGACATTCGAAGTTCTACTCTACCTAAACTCGTACTACTTCGGTTTATTTGCCGTGTGTGAAATTGGCATCAATATTGTTAAAGTTATCAATCAACCAGTACCAGATTTCGGCATTGAATTCGGTATATTGTCAGCGGTTTGTGGATTAGAGCTCATTCGAGTTATAATCGCACGAAAGGGCAATCTCACAGAAAGATGTAAGTTCACATAAACTAAATCAAAATTACATGATAATTCAGTAACTTTTAGGGTGGCCTGTTTTGCTCGCAATATTATTCACCATTCCTTCTGCGGTTGGCGTCGTTTACTTCCTCCTCTTACAAAGTTTCGTCATCCGCTTCGAATACATTATTTGTGCTATCCAGTTGGGTCTGCAGGTGGCTGAAATATTTTTCGGCATTATTGTTCTCCTGCCAATTTGCAAAACGCCAGAATATTACTAAGAATATTAGTCTTTGGAATTTTTAACTTAGCAAGTCCATAGGAGTCCAAATACATATACTGATCTTTAATTGGTCACACATAAAGTAGGAAAATTATATGAACAATGCAGATATCGTCTTCTCCAAATATATTTATTATTAACTCATCATCATGACCTACTAGGTCGAAACCGGTTGGTTGTTAATCTATATATATAAAAATGAATGTATGTCTGTCCGTGTGTCCGTGTATTCCATATATACACACAGATATATGGAATCTCGCCCTATAATACACATAATTCGATCGAAGTGAAATATTGGGCATGTTCCGTGTACTCCTGGGA